>OMPJ01041580.1:2743-14976 GCA_900312935.1 Carapus acus
CCCCCCCCACTCCGCCCCTCCGCCCCTGTCTTTAGGCACAAATTAAACAGGGACGCTCGCCGAGGCCGGAGGCGGGCGGCGTCCTCCACGCCGCCCCCATGTCTCCTCGCTTTAGGGGAAAGAAACGTCAATTCCACACGACAGCAACACAGTGATGAGAGAGTTAAGGTGAATCATTAAGGGCACGTTTGGCAGCTGTCAGCAGGACGCCGGAGAGAAGCTTCATCATTACAGCCCCCAGTCAGCAATTAACTGTCGTCCGTCAGGATAATTCCTTTTTCTCCCTATTGGATCGCAGCTGAGGGAGTTTTTATTGAAACAGCAGCCACCACAAACAGAAATGTAAAAAGAATTTGCACCCATTTGCACCAAAATAAAACAGAAAATCAACATCCAATTATTGTACTCTACTCTCTTTAAGAGAGTCTTCTTTTTAATCCTGCATATATATTCCTCTCATTGGAAATGTGCCCGAAAAAATTAGGTTGAGGGTTTTTAAAAAGCGAATCTATCAATGGATTTCAAAATAAAGAAATTCCATACTGCCATAGTAGAAGGTCAATTTTCTTTAATAACATTGTGTGGTCCAGTGTTTCTCACTGTCACAAGCGTCTGACAGGCTAACAAAAGTGCTTTTTTAAATGCAAAAGTCGATACGCCTTCACGGCTGCGCAGTCATCGCACGCCATCTCCCATCCTGCCGGGAGGAATGCAGATTTACTCCTTCTCCCTCAGCCAAGGCTCCGACATGGGAAACAACAGCCGTGTTTGTAGAACGGAGGTTTAACAAACGTGGAATCGTGAAAATTGTCTTGGCAGGGGAATCAGACGTCAATCGCTCCTCTGAGGGGGGGAAGCGGCGCTTTCCTGCGGCACCTCGTGTTTCCACGTGCAATTTTTCTCCCCCACGCCGTGAAATCCCGTCAGGCGGCGTTCACTCGCTCACTCTCTGGCTCACGCACGCATCGGACGCATTTCACGCTGCTCCTGCGCGTTTCTGAGCTGCCCACTCACTTTGCGCGGAGGCGCGCGTAATGCCGCGTTTAGGGCCTCGGCGCTCCGTTTGGGTTTTTCTTTTTCTCTTTTTTGTCAGGATGCTTACGACTAATTCTCGTAAATCTGCCCTCCCTGCCTTAAAAAGGAAAAAAAATCAATCAGGTTTGTGTTCTTGCTGTAGGCGCAAGATCTCAGATAAAAGGTCTAAAACCCATATAAGCGTATTATACGACACTATCGCGCCGCGCTCTGCTGCAAGCCAACATGGAGGAGGACGAAGAGGAGGAGGCAGGTGGGATGAGGGGGAGCTAGCGCCGAAGAGTCCTCATCTTTCCACTGTCTTCCCGCGCTGACGTCAGTCTTTCCATTTAGCCATCGACCAGCGGTCCCCTAGGACGCATTCAACTATAAAACACAGATTCAAACCATCATGTGCAAACTATCTGACACACACACTGGGGACACCTGCCAGTTTGCATGGTAAAAGACAGAACTTGGCAAGAAAAGGACCCTCCATTTTGTCTAAGGACTCATGTTGGCTGATGTCGTTATGAGCTTTATTGGCAAAAATAATGTTTAACAGAAAAATACTGCCTCCTTAACGCTGCTCAACCGTCCCCCTCTCTCCACACACACACACACACACACACACACACACACACACACACACACACAGCAATATCAAACGGGCCTATTCAACGACTCGACCTTTGTTTCATCGCTGACGAACATTCTGGCTTAATTAGCGTGTCAGTCGTGACAGGTTTGAAATGTTGCTGCGGTGTCTTCAGAAATTAGCAGAAGCTTTGCGAATATGCAGAAGTGTTCTCCTCACCACGCTGGAGACATCGGGACCAGGCACGGCTCAAGGTGAAGATGAACAGAAGCAAGAGGAGACAACAAAAAAACAAACAAACAAAGAAACAAAGAGCGGAAGGACGACTCCAAAAAGCCACAAAGACACTAGGGACTGAAGATTTCTACTGATGTGTTGTTGAAATCGGAGATGTTGACTTGATCCTGTGTGGACGTTATTGTTGTTCCAGCTGCGCGCATTCAGGAGGAAAAACGTAAATAATGTATGAATAATGAGTTTTCAGTGAAAAGTAGGTCCACTTCATGTACTTATGTTTTCGAAAGAACTATTGTAGGAAAAAATTACCCTAGAAAATCTGCCATTCTTAGAAGCCATTTCAACAGGGACAAACACCATCACGCGGCTACGTTCACCCACAATCCTTTGCTCTTCTTTTATTCCTAAGAATCCGTGGGAGAGGCTGCTCATGCTGTTTCTTTGGGTGTAAAGCAGTTCAGACATGACAAGGTCCACCCGCGACTAGATTCCAAAAAAGGCGTGTGACCGCCGCCGCAACCGCCACGAAGCCACGGTACCGCCAAAGCATCAATAGAAAGTCCTTGCCGAAAATAAGCCGACATCTCCACGCCGAGACGAGATCAGCTTGAGCGACTCACTTAATGACTCCGTCGTCATCTTTATGTCGGGACTGCATCTTCATCGTCCATGCTGAAATGTGAAGTCCTCAGGCGTTCAATTTAATTACAAACCGGGGTTTCGCACCAGCAGGTTCTTTCCTTTTTTCTTTTTTTTTTTTTCAAACATTGACTTCGGAAAACAACACGGCAAAAGCACCATCCATCCTCCTCCTGCCAGGGCTGACGTATGTAAACAGGCTAATGGCGCCGCGCCGGCTTACGCTACAATATAAACATTAGAAATGTCAACTGGCTTCGCGGTTCCTGCGCCTGTAAGACCCAAACACAATTAAGGCCGTCAGTCCTGTTTTCCCCCTTTGTGTGTCTAAATCTTGGCGACCTGCGGATCCCTTGTTGCAGGTTTACTTATTCAATCATCCGGGCAGGAGTGGCGTCCGACACACACTCTGGCAGCTGCGCCGCTGTCCGCCGTTATTGCCGCCCGAGTCTTATCAAAGATCCCTGACGTGTGACATCAAACTCGTCTCCTCTCCGCTAATAACCCTCCGCTTTTGTCCGCATCGTTCTAGCATGAAATTGGCTGCGAGATGGGGACTTAATACTGTCGTGCGGCGGCGCTGACGCAGAGGAAAAGCTCGGCAGAGGGGCGCAAAAAACATGAAAACAAGCCCAGGCCGAAAGGGGATACGAGCAAAGCGGAAAGAGAGAGGGAGAGATGAAGAGGGAGAGAGAGCAGTAAACATCCTCTTGTGATGTGTTTTAAAACCCCATAAAATGGCTCCAAATCACTGCAGGGAGCCGTTAAAGGGGCGTAGGGATCTTTTCTCTTTGATTTACTTTGACGCCATCGGTTGGCCCCGTGTTTCAAACCGGCAAGGGTCCGCGACCGCGGAACAATCACATCTCACGCCGCCCCCTTCTCCTCCTGCCGCTGACTGCCTAATCGCACCAAACAAACACTTTGCTTTGTGAAATTTACCACTTGAAACTCTTCTACGTGATCCACTTACGCCACGCCAGAACAAACTCGGCCGGGACGACGGTCCACACACGCGCGTTCTTTATTTGGATGTTATCAGCCCAGCAAAACTGGAGTTTTCCACCATTAGCATGGCAACTAGCTCCCCAAATCAATAACCTCAGGCTCAGAGTCGCAAATACTTTAGCGGTACCAGAGGGAAATTAAGGCCAGAGTTGATCCTGTTGAAGAACAGAAAGGGTACAGAAAGGATAAACAGATAAATAAATGGCATAGAAAGGATAAAGATATAATAAATGGGAGCGTACCCTTCAAGTAGCTTGTAAGCTCTCAGAGGGTAAAGTACCCATGGGGGCGCTACAGACGCCACATGCAGATGTTCAGAAAGAGATGTGGAAGTTTCCTTACTGACGCTTGGCTGCTCCTCCTCTGAAGTCAGTTGGAATTAGCGGCAAACGAGGGAAATATCGAAAAATCCACATGCAGAGGCTAATCTGTAACCTTGCATTTGTCTGCTCCAAGTTTTAAGAGACAGTTGAAGTTCATCCTGCGGCTTTGGGAGAAAAGCGAAATCATTCCCTGTTTTTGATAACCGGGATGTAGCAGAAGGGTCTGCCGCCTTTCTTTTCTTTTGTTCCTCGGTTTTATTCACTATTTCCTACAAATGGAGGCCCACACAGTCGACGGGACGCTAGCGCGGCAACATGACAACTGTGAAAACAATAAACTGTGGTTATTACCCACAGCACCTGGATATGCGGCGCAGGAAATGCAGCTTTTAGCACAAATCACCGTTGAAAATATGATGTGTAAAGGCTGAAAATACACCAAAGCGATTGCCAGTACACAGCAGCTAAATCAAAGGAGGGAGCGAATGTCAGGCGGCATATTTCCTGCCTGCTGAATTACAGCGAAAGTGGGCAAACCTCCCTCAACAAAGGCAGTAAAAACAATGAAATACGATTTTCATTGGAGTCCGTTACGTTTAAGCGGGCGCAGACGCTCCGCCAGCTCTCGTCGCAGCGCTGCCACAGCGAAGAGCGGCGGCGGCCAAGCCGGCTGGCAGGAGACGCGGCCTGCGAAAAGAGCGGCCAGCGTTGGGCATGAAAACGGATCAAAATGTGGAGGGGAAAACCTTTAATACCTTTCCACGGGTCGCAGCCTCTGTGCCAAACACACCTGGTCGTGGCGAGTTAAGCTACCAACGTACAAATAACAGCAGCTAGCCTGAACTGCAGCACAGCAGGGGGGGACGGCAGCAGGATTGCTGGTTTAAATCCTGGTGTGTGTCTGTTTTTAGGGCCTTCTCCTTTATAATTTTTGAAGTATTAATCAGTCAAACGTAGAGAAACTGTGGGAAAAAAAACAACAAGCATACAAACCTTCATATGAGGAATCAAGCTAGCTAGTGAACAATGGCGCGGTTTCTGTCTTTTTAATCCAAACTCCCCCAGAGGCCTCCAACATCGCTTTCACACGTTTCGGTGAAGCGTGGAGGCGGTTTGGAAAATGCAACGTGTGAGATAAACCTGGTCAGCACGATTGTGGGTGTGATGTGTAGTAGCGGCGCGCGAGCAGCTGGGGGCGCCTGCGCCCGGTCGCTAACGCTGCCCGCAGCCGAGGGAGGTTTTCTATTTTTGAGCAGCTCCGCAAACGAAATGCAGCCAGCGTGCAGGAGAAAGCCAGTAGCAGAACCTGGGACTTTTTTTCTTTTTTCCACCCCTCTTTTTTATCCCTTGTTCCCACGTCGCCATGGATGCGGCGCGCTGCTTCCGCTCTGACGATAGAGCCGCAGAAATACGGATTATTAAGGCCGCATAAAGGCCACGTCAAGCTAATTGTATTTTAATCCCCACCTCAAACCTGCCCCCCCACCCACACACACACGCGCACACACACACACACACACACACACACAACACCTCTGCCTCTGGACTTGTAGGATATTTCCATTCTCCCCCTGCTTAGGCATAAAAGCACGATTATTTCCACGGTTGTCACCATTGTGAGACGGCTGTGAGCCTACGTGGGAATAAATTATCAAGATTATGTTATATAAATCATTTTAATTCCATACATTGTAATAATTCATCACAGTTGACTTCGGGGCAATTGTCTACACACACACACACACACGCTCGCGCGCACACACACCCTCGCAGATCCTCATCTGTTATAATCACACGGCTTAACTTTCAAATCCACACACACAACAGGGTCGGCTTCAACTGTGTGTGTGTGTGTGTGTGTGCGTGTGTGTGTGTGTGTGCGTGCGAGTGTGAGTGTTCAAGCTTCTTATTAACAGAAATTACTTTTACACCACAGCTTCATCCTCCACATTAACCCGATTAGCAAGTCCTCTGAAAAATAAATGTCTGCGTAATAAAGTGCATTTCTGCGCTCAGGTTCTCCCTAATAAATTCAACTGGGTTCATTTGTTTCCTGCTGGCTGTGCTGCCTTGACTCCAACATGGCGTCTGAATAATGTTTTTAATACCTGGACTTGGACGTGATGGACCAGGACAGACTTTTGTCCAGCTTCTGATGTGCAGGGTTCAAATGTGGCAGCGCCTCTCTGCTGTCAGGCAGATAAAGGCCGAGCAAAGGATTCTGGTTGAGTTTGTCTCTCTAATTTGTCTCACTGTGTCCCCCCCATTTGCATCAGTTTGTTGTTATGGCCGATTTTCACGTTTACTGACAACATTCTTGTCTGTCTAGGTTTACTTTAAGTGTTAAATGCTGTTTTAAAGATCTCGGAATGGCTGTGTTGAGTATTAAGTGTAAGTAAGGACGCTGTAACACCGTCATGGGTCGTTTCCAGGGGACATGAACAGATCTGACAGATCAGTCACAGCTGTTAAAGTGGACAACTAAGGGGCCACATGCGGCCCTCTGCCTCATGTTATGTGGCCCGCAAGTGCTCGACTGACCGCCTCAATATACTGTACATCTCTGCTTCCCTTGACTTCATCTCCCAGAATGCACGTGAATTACGTTGCAGGCAAAATGTAAGTGTGTGTAAGGTGTGTGAGCAACTAGCTAGTTAACTGATCGATTGTTGACTGATGGTTGTTGATTGATTCAAGTTTCCTTGCCTGATATATGACAGGCTGATAACAAAGGCTACAAAAACAGGCTAATAACCCAGACCTCACATGTTTTTACACCCATACAAAGGCAAATTTTATATTTGCAAGTTGAATAAGTAATAAATAGTCAATACTAAATATTTCTAAATGATAACTCACATCACATTCAATCACATTCATACCGTCTTTAAAATTGCCATTTCCCTCAGGTCCTTTGAGGGCAGCCACCATGCTGATCTGTGAGTACAATCTCAAGTCTTATCAAGTGCGACTTTGTGGAAGGTCAACAAAAGATGGAAAAAATTCCAATCACCTCCTCACGACATTGGACATGAAACACAAGGAGGACTCTCGTTTCTGAGAAGCACCTTAAGACAATGACAGCGTCTTTATTATGAAACATGTACACCCACCATTGTTGACGCCAGGAACACGACCGCAACATCGCTTTAGAACGCTGCCGACCTCAGAGGTCCGACCCCATCGAGGAGCAGAGGAGGCGAATGGAAAAAACACTTTTAACCCGGTCTACTCCTCCACTCCTTTGAGGCCGCGGCCCCAGCTGCCACGCGGAGGCGTGGGAGGAGGCGTCTGGCTTCGCCGAGCCTGTTCAGGAGATTTGAGCACTTCAGATTTCATCGGCAGCTCAGGAGGGGGACACACACTCACTCACACACTCACCGACACACACACACAGGAGGCTCTCCTCTCATCTGTGTACAGATGTGTTGTGAAATATTCAACACATTTCAATTCCTTCACGGTTTGCTGCATTTTTAGAAAAACCTGCATTTTACCCCAGAAGCATCCAGTGTCGGAGAGAGAGTGAGGAAGCACACTTTCCTGTCCTAATAGATTAACTCTCTCGCTCCTCGTCTCTCTCTCTCTCTCTCCCTCTCCCTCTCCCTCTCTCTCCTCCGTTACGACCCCACGCTGATTAAGATAATTAGTGGAATGATTGCATGGAACAGTTTCCCGCTTTAATTGGGTTAGAATCTAATTATCGCTGCTACGTCGCACCATTGAGAGACAGGATATGGCCCATATCAGGGCCGGGGCCCGAGCCGCCCGCGTTTTACTGGGTCACCTTCCGATGACATCACCGGGCGGCGGCCATCATGTAAATTGCTGCGGCGCGACGAACCGTTACGCTTTTATTACCATAGCAAACATGATAGATTGGAGACAATTAATGCCATAACAATACTTGTTCAATTAGAAAAAGGAGGGAATGAAGCCGCAGAGTTGAGGAGGTGACTGCCACCTCACACACACACACACACACATAGAGACACACACACACACGCAGTGCTTGTGAGCGCTCGTTCAGCACAGGAATTATGGGTGCTGCTAGCGTGAGCCAACCAGGTATAAATTAGAACCACCGAAGATTTAAAACACAACCACGAATCACTGGTCCTTAACTGTCAGCCGCTAGCAGCGAGCCAGCTGCGCCGTGCACCTTGCGCGCCGTGTTGTTCCAGCCAACACGGCACATTTAGTCGTGCTAAGATCGGACTGGTTCCTCCTGGTTCTGTAGGAGATTGTGGGGCTTGTTTTCTTCTTCTTGATAATGCGGGACTCCATTCATCTCAATCCCTTGCTCTCTGAGAGCGACATTAGCACCAGCGAGTCATGCGTTAGCTCGCAGACGTGCACGTTCTATTACGTTCTATCATTTCTGATCTTGCTTTCTGTTACCTGGATCGGCTCTGACAGATCATAGGACCTGGTTTCGGATGAATAAAAGTAAAAAGTAACTATATTTAGACATATTGTTGCTGTTCTTGGCCCTTATTGACGTCATTGACCTGGGCACTGAAACTAGGGGGGATTTAACATCTTGCTAAAGACACATTAGCATTCCTAGCAGGCCTGTATCGTACCAAATGCGACCAATGACAAGTCTTCCATCACCAGTCAACCATTCTCACTCCACTAATCACATGTGAGCGATGTATCTCGCTGGTTGTACCAGCGTCACCAGCGATTTCCAAACTGCTCTCTGTGGGGACAAACACAACACACCCTTCCTTAGCTAAATCAGCGCCCTCTCTGTTCACAACACAGCCTGGAGTTCCTGTTTTACGGCCACAAAACAAAGCGAAAGCACATCTCGGGACGTATTCCTGTCTTTCTCTCTCTCAACAACACACACACCTCCTAACAGATCTCCAGCTCCTCGGCTGCCTGTGGGAGATGGAAACGTTCTGCTAGTTTGTGGCTGCGAGCAGCGCGACGTAACCACAGCGATGAACAAAACAAATGGGGAGCGACCGCGCTTGATGCCCATCGCTAGCTCTACCTCCCGCTTCCCTCTCTGCGATTAGCGGCGAGCAGCAGGGGACGCCGCGCTCCTCCCTTCGGCGTCAGCCGTGACTTGGATCGTTCCTGCTGAGTTTTTTCTGGACAGTTTATCGCAGACACAATACGCACTAATAAATAAATGAGCAGCAGGAGGGACGGGTGTTTGCGTGCTCAGCTCGGTTTCTCAGAAATCAGTAATAATTCATTGATCTGAGAAGGAAATTACGCTTTGATTGGTTTGTATTCAAGCGAGAAAGGACAGAGAAATAATAGAGAAGTACACCAGACGAGAGAAATGAAGATAAATGGAGAGTAAATGCGATTTATCAGCCTGTGTACACTAATCAGTGTACACTGATATCATTATTATCTTTTAGAAAAGAAAATGAATGATATAACCGCTTCAGTTGAAACCCTGGCGCCTGTCTGTCTATGAGACTCACGTAAATGAAATAGAATTTTAACGCCATTCACCCTGTGCGGACAGTAATTCGTTAGCTAAGTAGCCCTCCGATAAGCGGCTAATGTACTGTTAGCGGCCACTCTACTTGGAACCCCCTTAGCTTTCTCAGCCACCCAAAGAGAGGAGAATGAAGATGGAGGGACGCAGGATCATCACGGACAGCCGGGGGGGGTGAAATGGAGCGTAATGGTGAGACGGGAGATTCTGTTTGAGCGAGCAAACTCAGCCACGACCGCGGCTCAGCTCCGCACCTTTCATTACCGCCGCCGCCGCCACGTTATCGCAGGATGAGCAATGAGGCCCATCAACGCTGGGGCAACATTTAAAGCTTTAATATTTCTCACCAACTGCCCCAGAAAAGCGGAGGACGTCTCAGGATGGAGAGATGGGGATGAATTATGCATGCTGGACTTGTAGGTGCTTTTATTTCCTGAGTGATGACAGCAGTGAAAGTCCACTCCAACTCATTAGATGTACGATTCCCCAAATTGAAGACTTTAAACCGCGTCTTAAATTGCTTTTATGCGTCTGAATGCACTTTCCTAACGGCCTCACACAAGCGCTAACCCGTGTTCCCTCGCTCGTACGTGCAGGCCTTGCGGTCCACGGCGTGTTAACCACGCACTCGAAGGTAGAACGGACTGGATGACTCAGCATTTTTCTCACACTGAAAACGATTGAAATATCCTCAAAGCTCGACGATGCTGATGTGTGTTGTTTTGCCACCCTTACAACATTTTTAGGATTAAACAGCAACAGTCCTCGTGGGTTAACTGCCCCCTGAGGGTGACATTTTCCAACGCGGCCCCACCGATAGGAAGGGGAAAGTCCGTGCATCAGCAGGTTCCGCGTCCTGAGCGTCGGATCCTGAGCAGCGCCTCCGTCTGTTTCTGGCGAAATGCAATTTGCCTTTAATTTCCTAATGTTCCTCTAATCACCCGGCCGGCTGCGTGGGGGGGGGCTAATTCAGGGGTCAGCGGTTGAAGTCTGTCCTGAGGAATGGACTCAAGGCGAGCAAGGTACAAACCGCATTAGACGCTGCAGCTGCTCCCCCACTCCAACACCCAACAGCCATTCCACCAAATGTACACACACACGCGTTCGCACAATCTCGATTCTACTCAAGATCTGTGTGTTGCGGTTTGAGAGACGCGGCATTAAAGTGTCCGAGCAGGAAGGATATGTCCACAACAGTACGTCCAAAATGTTCGTACCGTAGAAAGCCGATGAGAGTAAAACCACTTTCAGGGAAATTCCTCCAGTCTGAGACAAGCCGATTAGCAATGAGAGAAATGGGAGGAGGACAGAAGATAAGGGATAGGACAGCAGTTTTGGCTGTACTTTGTAGTTTGTATTCCTGTGTTTTTGTTGTATTTTCTATGGTGTATCTAAGCTGTATTTATTAGACAGTTAAAAGTCCACAGTCGTCACACCGGGGACCTTCAGTTTGCAGTTAGCGTGGCAGCCATGTTCACAAAAAAGGCCCAAACTTTGAGTTTGTAATTCCAGAAGCAGGTTTCATCATAAACAACATCAGCAGTTATGCGACGATAAAAACAAACTGACCTCCAACTGCTGACCGTAAACTTTCATCTCTGCACTTTGGAGTCATCATGACGGGTTTATGTGCATTTAGACCAACACTTTCATCACTTACACACTTCAGATACCGCTGCCAAACACAGATTTGATTTTCTGCTCGCCGAGTGTTGACAAAACTAAATCTGCCTCCTGTACGCTTTGCAGGAGTTCTGCTCGTACCGCCCCGAAAGAGGACGAGGAGGGAAAACATCCGCAACCAGGGAGCGAGAGACGCAGCCGGGCGCTGCAGAGAGACGCTCGGGGGAAGAGAAGAAAGGGGGAGAGAGGGAGGAACGGTACTCTGTTTGTGTCGGGATGGAATGTGCCAACGTTAGAGGATAGAGGGAGGCACATAGATAGATAGATAGATAGATAGATAGATAGATAGATAGATAGATAGATAGATAGACAGACAGACAGACAGACAGACAGACAGACATTTCTGTATGTTCCCTCTATATTATTCCCTGTAGTTTTCCTTTTCTCTGCCTGTCAGAGGGTCATGGTGACAGCGTGATCATCTGCTGATTTCCTCCTGACGAGCACTTTAGTCGTCAGCGGCGAAAAGAGCCGCGAAAACGTGTCTGGCGCAAACACGAGTGCAGAGCTGGGGCTCGTCCACACGCGCACACACACGCACACGCACACGCAGACGCGCACACACACACACAAACACACACATACTTAGCGTAGATCTCCCTCAGCAGCAGGGGGAGCAGCCGAGCAGCTGGATCTATGGAGCACACAGCGTCTCTGCCGCTGCGTTCTCGGGAAGGAGTGGGGGGGGTCGCCTCTGTGTAAAGCAGAGGAGCCCTCTCTCCCTCTCTGCATCCCTCTCTCTCTCTCTATCCCTCCTTCCATCCCTCTCTCCATCCCTCCTGAGGATCCTCAGACAGCAGGAGTCAAGCAGAGAGGAAGAAGTTATAAACAGCAGTCGTCGATTCCCCGTCTCAGCAGGCCGAGGCCTCTTACCCGCCGTCACCCCGCGTTTCTCCGCCGCCGCTGCCGAGACTCAGAGTCCGATTCAGAGCCTTCAGCGCACCACCGGAATGTCGAAGAAAAGTCAGACGCTCACAGTGCTGACGGAGCATGGCGGGGAGCGAGGGAAACGGCAGCTGGACAAAGGTCACGGCCAAATGAATGCTAACGAGCTAATGGGCGGACGCCTGTAACCCAGAGATGGTGCGGTGTGGTGGGTTTGGTCGGCCGCGGTCGGTTTGGTGCAGCGGCGCCGCAGTGGAGAGTCGAGGAGCAGAGAAAATAGATTTCTGTTTGCAGGCCTGCGCAGTGGCATTTCAAAGCAAATGAAAAAGCGCGGCGGTGGCAGAGGGTCAGCCAGGCAGCTAATCGGCCCAAACTTCTC
>OMPJ01041604.1:0-13910 GCA_900312935.1 Carapus acus
ACCAACACCCTAACCAGACCACAATACCACGTGCACTTGAAAAAAACACAGTATACTTTTTATTAGCATTATTGGTGTATCTGTGGACGCTTATGGTGGAAATGCAGCACACAGTATGTATTATAACCTATTGCACTTACTGACTTTGTATGTCTTGTTTTTTGTTTTTGTATTTTTCATTGAACACAATATCGAACTGCAGGGAGTTACTTTTGACTAGCTTTTTTGCCGATATCCGATATGCCGATATTGTCCAACTCTCAATTTACCGATACCGATAACAGCCGATACCGATATGTGCGCCGGTAAACGCTTCAGGAGCGCATAGGCACTATTTCGGTGTAACGCAAGCATTATTTTATTTTTATCGGTTTTTATTTTATCGGTTTTGAAGCAAAAAAATCCGATACCGATATTACATTTTTAATATCAGGCCGATAATATCGGTGGGCCGATATTACCGGACATCTCTACTTTTGACCGATGCTGGCTGTTTATTGTTGAAAGTTGTCAAGAAAATCGCAAACATACTCTTAATGATTTACATGTCAATTCTGCAATAATATGGGTCATGCTTACATTTACAATAGCATTGAAAGCAAAACAATCCAGTCTAAAGGGATTTATGAAAACGCATATCTGAATTCAACTGAAACAGACAGCTATCAGACGATTGATTCACAATGACTAAACTATTTTTTCCAGCTGCACACTTCATTAGAATTTGAAATCTGTCACCATCATCTGCAAGTATAACCCTGCGAAGTCACCAGTGCTGAGAGGAGCAGCTTAAAAGGTCATGAGTGAGGTTACTTCCCTGAAACACACCAGTCATTACATTAACTGACAAACTACAAAAGGTCATGAAATCAAATTGATTGTTCTTCAGTCGCATCAAAACTGCCATACAGACTTCACAAAATACACTCTTATTTGGCATTGCGCTGTATAGTTGTTTGTGGTGGTGGAACTGATAAATACTGAATGATTTTCAAATACCTACACAATCCAATAGTATCACGTCATGACATTATTTCCTTGAAAGCCCCAATGAAATACCAACCACACAGGAGAATGGAAAAAGAAATATACACAACAGATCTTTCCATATAAACATTTTTGCGCATAGTCTCTCCCTGTCTCTGCTATTCGGTAAAGCCTTCTAATCAAATTGTCAAGAATGTCAAATATGTTCAGCAGACACATTTATTTGCTGCCATATACATGGAAATCCGACACTGTCCCCAATGAGCAGCTGCCTCTGTCTCCTTGGCTCAGACTCAGACAAAAAGTCAACAAGTCAAGATGGGGAGCCACCTGGAACGTCTGGAGGTACATCATCAGCTCATCAGCCATGCAAATAAGACTGGCTTCATAACATCACATTACACCACAGGAGCACCCAAGAAATAGTTTCTCATTTAGTATTGATGTATTGTTAGTGGTGTCAGTGGTGCTTCTTCTCCCATAATACGGTAAGTGTGGTTTGTAAATTCTCCCGCCTGCAGGCAGATAAATAAATGGTGGCAATAAATTTATATCATTTAATGCTTGATCACACAGAGAAAGGGCATCGGCAAGTCGGTGGGTGGGGAGGTAGGTACTTAATTGATCCATTGAATCCTCGGCAGCCCAAAGAGCGGTAGAAAAAAAAACCTTAACATTCCTGTCACTACCTTCCCACATTTCAGAAGATTACAGAATTTAGCAGATAGAACGATTCTTACCTGTCGGATTTTGTTGCTCTGCAGGTGCTCTGACGGTTTGGCGCTGTTCCCATTCAGGTGAACTGGTGAAGTTTGAGTGTCGACGTTGCGTCCAAGGGCCGAACCGAACAAAATGAGGCACTTTTTATACACTTAACGGAGACACAAATCACACCATGCTAAAATATTTCTTCCATGCCAAGTGACGAGGGATGACATGCTCGTGGGAACCCCTTACATTTCACAAAAATGTGGCGCGAATGTACGGCGCTGTCTGATGACGTCAACGTTTTTAATCCCTATCGCGGGTTTTGTCAAGTGCATGTCACCACATTGTGTGCCCACTGCCCACCGATAATCCGAAATTATGTTTGAGCGGTGGAATAATATTTAGCAGTCATAATAGCTGATACAAGAAATGAATTTCTACTTTTGAATTTAGAATATTAACATAAGTATAGGATGACACAGGTAGATGTTCACAGAATTCAATCTCATGTGGACACAATTTGAAATACTGTGAATTTACTTAACAGGTGATTTTGTGGGGGGAAAAGTAATATGAAGAGGTCTTTTTATGAAACAGCAAATAAAATCCGAATATTGTTCGTTAAACGCTTACTTAAGACGTAAACTCTCCGTTCTTATTGGCTGCTGCAGCCCTGTGTGCTGCCCAATCAAAGCGCTTAAGCATCTGATTGACAGCCAAACCCTCCGTGCCATGTCAGGGGTTGAGTGATTATTCACGCCTTAGGAAACTTGTAAACATTCACTTTTAGATTCATCCATCGGACGCCGCAAAAGCACGTATCAGATTTAAATGTTGGTCCACTGCTACATATTTAGATAAAGTGCGTTGATTATATGCAACATCCCCATTCTTACTCAAGGACTCACATTTTTATTGTGTCCCTTGTTTCATGGCTGCAGCGAATCTTTTGCTGATAAAAACTGCATAGCTGGTTTATAAAGAAGAGTCACGCTTGGGCAAATAAACTACGCTTGATGCAAACTGTATTCATAACATACCAGTGCAGCTATGGTATTAGCCGTTTCCTGCTACTGCACCTTACAAACGTGATTCGTTTCTGTAAATACCCTCTGTTAATGACGGCTTTGACCTGCAAAGATGAATAGCAATTACTCTGAACTAAGCACCTCTGTCTGAAGATACTAATATGTACACACATGCTGTTTTTATTCACTTACACAAGAAAATAGAATTAACTGAGGCCCAGGCATGCTGGAACAATCACATTTTATTGAATAAGCCAAATACAAATGTGTTTTCAAGTATTCTATATCATCATCCTTTGAGCTGTATCAATTAAATGAGGCAGAACTTATGCATTTGATTCAGTTACCGTATGTTCATTCTATACGTAGAGACGCACACGTATCATATATGGCTGTGACGCAAGCACTAATTTACATATCAAAATGCTGTACAAAGCAAAACAAGACAGACAGGAAATTCATCAGGGAAGACACTTCTCATCAATATTTGTCAACCTAAAATGTACAAAAGAGGCACTTAAGAATATCACAACACACACGCGCGCACACACAAATACCAGCGTGCATACACACACACGCAACAGCCCGATACTTCGGCCCACACTTTCATACACTTCACCTGAAAAGTTGTTTATTTTACAATTGCGGGGGATCCTGTCAGCTCACGTTAAGTGTGGCCTTGTCCACCAGGAAGAACGGCGACAGAATCTGGAAGAAGGATTCAAATGACAATGTATCGTCTGCCTGTCTACACCCACTTTGCATGGCTTTACGAGGAGATGCGTAACCAAAGCACCAGGAACACAACGGTTGGGGATTTACACAAAGCAGCGCTCACCTTGGAGCCGCTTCTTTCACATTATAGTCTGAAGGCTGAAATAAATCCCACTTCATCGTCCCTTTAGGAAAGTGCTGCGTCCCAAAATAAGTACACAATCTGTCTCCTTAGCGTCTTGCTGTTCCGAAACAAAGGCGACCACAAACAAAGTCACCCATCAGAAGTGTTAGAGAAACAGCAACTTCATGACTGGCAGAAGATTGTATAAGTTAATACTTAACAAGCAGTTTAACTAGGAAGACACAGATTGTCAAGGGAGTGCAACACCACCCCGTGTAACCACTTCTATCAAATCGTTTTGTGGACAGTGGATCACTTGAAGTTAACTGGAGAGTGCTTTTGGGTCACCTGACGCAAAATTGGTCACCAAGCTAGCATGCACGCTGGAGCTATGTGACTGCACCACGATGGTCTCTATCTCTCTTACACACACTTTATAAGACCTTGGTACTGCCTTCCCAACAGAGACGACTGTTAATGTCTCGTGCCACCCCCACACTACCACAATTTAACTCCTTGTGGATTTTTCACATTGAAAAGGCAAACATCTCGATCTTCAGGTCACATCAACACTCTCACCCTCTTTTCAAATATTTACCTTGACCTGTTGCCTGTGGCAGCAAGGTCATTTTTAAGCCCGGAAAGGAGCGACTGCAGGCAAGAGATCAGCATTGGGGCAAGTTTTTGGTACTCAGTGTTGAGATGTGCAGGCGCTTCGCTCCTTTTCTGGGCAGCACATTCATGTTGTTAAGATTGGCCACCTCCGAATCGACATTTTTGGGGTCACTGGGATCACCAGCTGTTACCACAAGGGCGTAAAGTAAATCCCCGGAGATGTGCCCACTTCCCCCAGAGAGTCTTAAGTGTTGGTGTGGAGGAACATAATTCTCATAATAAAAACTCTTACAGCCACGCATCTCAATCCTGAATCGTTAAGCCCTTAATGTTTGTCCTCAGCTGATGGCACCAGCGGTGGCTCACATTTCACTGCAAAGCCTTGTTTTTCTTGCTAACTGTGGGAGCTTTGCAAACACCAAGCAACTAACAAACCTCTTTCCTGGCTTTACAGTGTTATGCAGGTTCCCAAAAAAGAGGCTACCGTCCATTCTTACACTGATTAACACACAGAGCCAGCTACAAGTGATCATCTATCAAAAAAATGCAGTTTTAAAGTACTGCATTTGGCAAAAAGCAACTCAACATCTGCCTAAAATCAACAAGAGAAAAAATATTTTTCCACTTAACAGGTCATGTGAGGTGGGAAGCTGTTGCCCTAAGTCACTTTCAGACAACTGTCACTTTCCAACAAGCCACAAAACACACAAACCGGAACCTAGATTGACTTTGTACAGCTTACTGTCAATAGTCCTGCTGCGGAAATGCTTTATAAAACAACACCGGTCAAACATGTTAAAACAGTTGCCAGTGGAAGCCAGTATGTGCTGTGGTTCTTTGCTTGGTCTTGTATTGTTCATCCATGTCTGCTAGTTTGTGCAGCCACAATGATAATCACCATCTAAGCTCACCAAAATTAAGATAAACAGAGTTTTCACCACCATGTAAAACAACAACTGACATAAACAAAGTCTTAACCTGAATAGAGTCTAATGAGACGTATCTAAAATTTCACAGACATACGCGGATGCTTTATTCTAACCGTGATTATTGGATGTCAGGCTCAGTTCTTCAGCGCAGGACTGCAAACTCAAAATATAATTCTGATCTAAATACTGAACAGTTTCGTTAAGTTGTTCGGATAAGTACAAAAAAAAACGTATTTTGATATTTCAAAAACCAAACAGACGCAACCGTTCCATTGTGTCTGTCCTTACTTTCAAACCTTCCCTCAGTCCTCCTCCACCCAGCGTCTCATGGCATCATGGGAGGCAACGACGGCAATACTGCTAGCGGCCTCAGGGGCGGCGCTCTCCTGCCCTCTCCACTGGTGCTCCGGGGTCGGGGCGGGCGCCCGTATCCCGCTGCTACCGGCGTCGCTTCCGCAGTCACCGGAACCTGCGCCCCCACCTCCGGCTCCGCCTCTCTTGGGCGGCGGGCCCCAGAGGAAGGCGTGAGCGGGCCTGTAGTGCTGGCGAGCGTACCGGAGCAGACGCCTGCGGCTGGCCGGGAGGCGGATGGTGTAAACAAAGTATTCCAGGATGCTGTGCTGCATGTTGGGAAGCGTGTTGTGACACAGCGACTCCTCCAGGAACAGCCGGACCAGCGGAGCCTTGAAGGCCTCGTAGCCGAGCTCGCCCAGAGACTTCAGGATGCGAGTGATTCGCAGGTAGTTGTGCTGAGACCTGAAAAGACAAAAAACGAGCCAGAACGAAAGAAATCATGAATAAAACCTTGTCAGTGATATAGTGTGACAGGAAAATCACCACTTTCTCCACAGGGAGGACAGAAGTTGTGAAGCAGACAAGCAGTGGTGCGTCAAACTTGAAAAGTGACGACATTCAAGATTCAGTTTTAGCTTTTGCTTAATCCCTGAAGATTTATCAGCATGTGCAGGATCCAGACTTCACAGCCCAGAGGACGATAAAAGCCACTGCACATTTCCGAAGGGAGGCTGAGTGCGAGGCAAAGCCGAAGCCATCGTGCGCCTCATAGTATAGAATTGGGTGATTCTCGAGTGGATATGATTATGGCGGCGGCTGCAAATGGATGAAAAGGTTAAGAAGTACTGCGGGGCTTGGAGGGGTTGAAGCGGAGCGAGAAAAGGGGAATAATACAATAATCCCGCATCTGTGACACTGAGGTGAAATCTCTTCCCTCATACTACAGAACCATTGAAGAAGTTCTGAAGGGAAGCGAGGAATCAAAATGGCCAATGAAGCAGCTGTTATTTCCAAAAATACCGCCGTGTGTGTGTGCAGGTGTGTATTCCCGCGTGCTCTTACTCATTAAGGTGCTGAAAGCGTTGGTGCCAGTTGGGGGCTCGAGCGACATTCCCATTCTTATCCAGCAGCTTGATGCCATAGAAATCCAACATGAGAGAGTAGGCGGCTACAAATCTTCGTTTGGCTTCCCGAGTGCTTTGGAATTCCTGGCAAGGGGACGACACACAGTAGCATGTGGGCGTAAGTGAGTGTGTGTACGTGTTTTTGAGTGAGTGTGCGCGTTTATGTGAGATACACTTTGACCAATCCAAGTATAACACGCCGTCATTTTCTGGTGTCTTACTTTGATCTCGTCCTGAGTCAGTTCGTGTGCGTAGAAGTTGAGCCCTTGTTCTCTCAATGGGAAAAGCCTGTCACACACAAGCACATGCAAACAAACACAAACACACACAAACATGCACAGTAACACATTACGAGCATCGCTTAGTGACCATTGGTTGTGACATCTGATCAAAATAGATGTAACATTAGCACACACTTGGCCAATCAAGTTGAATAGATCACAAAATGACACACTATCGATTAAAACCAGTTTTTAAATGGACAGAAAACGACCTTATTAACCTAAATGTCTCCGACAACTCAAGACAATCGCTGCCAAGCTGTCTCACCACTGAATGTAGGTGTGATTGTGCTCCAGTTTGTCATAGTCTCCTCTCCACTTCATCAGGATCTCCTCCACATAGATACCTGAGAGGAGATGTGAGCTCATTAGCCACCCACCACTTCACTTGTGTGACTGTGACTGTGAGTGTGTGTGTGTGTGAGTGTGTGTGTGAGTGAGTGAGTGTGAAAGAGCATGTTTTGACACTAGATCAAGCCCCTAATCTGCAGGTCTTTCCCCATTCAAACATGACATTTCGCCAAACAAAACACACTAAGTACAAAGCCAACAACCCTCCACTCCCCTGTGTCAGGGAGTCTGCTTACACAGTGTGTGTGTGCGAGAGTGTGTGTGAGTGTGTGTATGTCTTCACCATCTGGTACTAGAGGGATCTTGTTCAGGTAGAAGCGAAGGTTGCGATACTCGTTGGGTTGTCGGGGCTTTTTGAAGTTCTGCAAAAACAACGCCAGAGTGTGAGTTTGGCTCGTGTTGTTCTCTCTTCATATTAAATATCGCTCAGCTACACAGTTTCCTAAACCGCACCGGATAGCTGTGGCGGTACTTGTACAGGTCCCGGGCTGCGTAGAAACTCCTCTTCATCTTTGGAATAGATTGCGGGGAATCGGTCGCCTGAGAGGGACAAAAGGAGAGAGAGGAGGTCTTAAGATTAAACTTCCAATTCATCAGCTTTTCTGTCACTCAGCTCAAATCTTAAAACTATCTCTGTACTTTTTTTGAGGTCAGGGTTTGAACCATTTCTCTCTGGCAAAGGAGGACAGCTCACATTGGTGGTGCCGTGCAATCAGCACAAAAGAATGTTAAAAACTCAATCGGACTGTCGACCCAAATCTCGGTTACCCATTTGGAGAATACACACTCTCATTTTCTATGCTCCTCTTGGTATGTAGCTATAACCATGATTGCATCTGAAATGGCCATTTGATGATAAGAATTTTCTTAATGACATATGTCATTCCCTTTACCGCATTTATCCAATATGCTGAAATACTGTATATTAACAATGCAATTCTTATAGATATGAGGTCAGGGTCAGAGGTTAACATGCACTCAAGATGTATAAGTGTATATTAATTTCTGCCTGAAACTGCACGCAAGAAATTAACTTTAAATCTTTAAGCTCGACAATGGCGCACATTTAATTGAATGCTGAGATATTTACATAATGTTTGACCTAATAAAATGTGTACATTTACCAGATCAAATCTTCTGGCACGTCTAAAAGGTCAAAACAAAAACAATGCTGATGTAACAACAGCAACTAATGAGGTTCAGCCTGTTTCACAACCATGAGAAATATCATATTTTTATGGAATGTTTGGGGAATTTACGCAAAATCTTTCACGGTCAATGGTGAAATGTGACGTATTTGACTGAATGAATTGGTGGCGAGTACACAAAAATAACAAACTGCGTGTTTTGAGGATTTCTTGCGCTTCCGGTTGCCCTCTCGCCGTCCGGGCCTCGCCGAGGCAGCGCGTCATCCAGCGTGGATGGATGTGGTCCCATCCACGCTGGACGCTGTCTCCCATCCCCGCGTGAACGACTGTCTCCCATCCGGGCGCGCCTCACCTGCGGGGACGCGTCTCCGGCTCCAGCCCCGTCCCGCTCGCTCTCGGCCGGGCCGACGGGGTCGGAGGCGCCGCCGTCATCTTCAGCCGCCGCCGGCTCGTCGCTCTCCGAGTCCGACCCCCACGTCGAGTCGCAATCCTCCACGGTGCTCGGCTCCTTGTAACGCCAGCTGCCCAGCAGGTTTCCCATCGGAGCTCATGCAACACCCCGCTCGCTCTTCTTGTCCTTCGCCCTTCAGTGGAATCCTACATTATTCGGCTCGGGGCGCAGGTTTGTGCTTCGAGGATCATCGCGCCCGGAGAGCGGAGCGTTTTAAATGGCAGAGAAAAGGGGAATTTCCGATGCGTGTGGCGGTATGAGGGCTAATCAGTGCCGCAGCGTGGGAGGCGGAAAAGAGCGTCAACCAGAGACTAAACACTTTGTCACAGAAACCAGGGCACACAGATTTAATGACGGTTACATCAGTTTCACGTGGAACAGATTGTACCAAAAAGAGCTCAGTTATACACTTTCCACCAAGAAAGATTTGTTTTTAAAGGATTTACATAGTGGGCTAAGTCAAGTGAGCACTTCCGAATTTCCCTCTTGAAAAATCCCCACACCATAAAATGTATGAGCTAGCTGAAGGAGGTTTCATAGCAAAGCGGTACATTGTGAAAATATGATGACATGTGCCATGATAATCAATAATGTGTTCACATTTGTCTACAATTCAGTTTACTGGTAATCACATTTCAATTCAATCCAATTCAGTATTATTATATGATAGGGCCAAATTTTATTTGTATTGCGCCAAATTGTATCAGAAATTATCTCTAAGTGCTTCCCAATAAGGAGCAGGTAGAGCTCCTCAACAAATCAAACATTTAAACTACACAAGATTTACACACATAGATCAACTAGCAAGTACTTGACGATGGTGGCAAGGAAAAACTTCCCTTCAATGGGAGGAAACGTCAGGAGGTTGATAGACAGTCGATAGATATTTGCAAGTAATATATAAGGATGGGTTTTAAAACTTGCATTTTGAGAGGCTGTTGATGGCAAAGCTGTGTTCATTCTTACCTGGTGAACTGACCGCACAAGCATCACTTCGGCCATCCTCCACACACCGGCTCCTCCCGCTGTCTATCTGTGGCACCAACCACCCCCCATATTCCATCCTGGTGACAGCAGCATCAGGACCAGAGCTGTGTCACATGACACGTGGACTGAAGGAGGTGAAGGCATCCCAGCCGAGATTATCAATGTCACACCAGGAACAAAGAGGACAGCGGCACAGGAGACGGAACGTGTCCTCGTTTCAGACGGTCCTGTGTGTGTGTGTGTGTGCTGAGGTGCACTACTTTTGGGCCTTATTCAGTGAGACAGTGTGTGATCATCAACCAAACGCTCATTGGAAATGATCCATGGAGGCTTTATGTAATGTATGGCCATATGAAAAGAGAGAAAGGAGCGAGAAAGGGGAGAAAGAGGGGCAAATGACTATCCATTTAAAAGTATAGTTTCAATTTATAATTTGGCAGAAAATATGGCCTCCTATACCTGTAGTGCAGGCAGTCAGCCATACAATGTGACCTTTTCAATATACTGGAATCATTAGTGTAAAGAGGTGTCCAACAGCCATTGCTCATTTTGGAATTATCTTGACCTTTTTCCTGTTTTTCAAAGGAGAAACTCAAAGCTACATTTGCTGTATTTGTTGAAAATCTCATGAACTAATCATCCATATTAGAGGAATCTACACTCTAATCAGCTGACTCAAGCTGCCCGTGGCAACAGTGTTAATTCTAATATTTCACCCCATTATATCCCACAATACCCCAATTTAAGCAGCTAATATTTGGGGAGGTGAATCGATGAATTATTTAGACAAATATGTAAAATATGTTTGAGGTTGGTTTCAAGCTCCCGTTGTGCGAATACTGGCCACCAGAGGGCAGTGTTTTCAACGAAATACAGCAGGGTAGGGACAAAAATAGCCCATCTGCCACCTACTCTGAATGAGTTGTGCGCTCGGCCTAGTGTGTATTAGATATCGATAATCAGATTCCGTGTGTGTGTGTTTGAGTGCGCGCGTATGTGTGGGAGAGAGAGAGAGAGAGAGAGAGAGAGAGAGAGAGGGAGAGAGAGAGAGGCTGTATATCAATATGTGCAGGTATTTGTGCCGCAGGGTAAATCACCATCAGAGATAAACAGGGAAGATGTGGAGGCGGTTGATAATACCCAGAAAAAGCACACACACAGCCCTGTGCACGTACACACACACTCACACACGTACAGACACACACACACACAAGGAGATTGAGCTGAAGTAGTGTAGCAGTGGGGTTCCAGCTCAGAAGCAGCGTGTGTCATGCTGAGAAAGGTTTTTCCAAGGGAAGTGGGCTGCTAAATCTTCTGTGGTTGTCCGAGAGTAATGCACAATGTGTGTGTGTGTCTCCGTGTGTCTGCGTGTCTGTGTGCGTGTGTGTGTGTAGCGGAGTGGGTTGTGCGAATGACACAGACACAGCCAGTGGCACTTCTGAAGCAACTTAGACGGGAACAGACGGAGCAGTATCGGTGGAGAATGCTAGGCAGGAGGACAAAGGCAGAGAGAGCGAGTGACTAAGATGGATAGAGAGTGGTGCGCAGTGTAGAGATGGAGAGAGAGAGAAAGAGAGAGAGGGAGAGAGAGAGAGGGAGACAAAGAGCGAAAGAGCGAATAGGACTCCCTGTGGCCTGTCTAGTTAAGCACCCGGCGTGGCAACTGCAGAGAAGCAGAATCTATCCCACATCATATCATATGAAACCCCGGCCTCTGTGCGTGTGTGTGTGTGTGTTTGTGTGAGAGAGTCAGGGGGGGCCGAGGGGCAAACAGCTGTCTCTTTGTGATAGCAAGGTGGGCTGATGGGGTGAAAGAGGCAAGGACGGAGGAGATGGAGAGTGAAGGCACAGATGGATGGGGATGCTCTTTTCCGCTGTCACGCCGGAGTGCATCAAAATATGACGGGACTCTCCGACTGGTGATCTGTCAACCACGCTGTTGTTTCACCGCTGTTCCCCAAACATTACTTGTCACTCAGAGGTGTTGTCAGCTGATGTAGCGAGACAGAGACGCAGAGGCGGCGAGTCGAGGAACCAAACTCGCTAACACACAAGGATGCAATCACGTATTTTCGCGTTTTCTCCCTTTTTTGCGCTCAACAGAATGTGGTGGACGTCATCGCAATGTCGCCGCAACCTACAGAACGGATTCCGCTATCAATATTTAAATCGGTCGCGAATTATGTATGAGTACCCGAAGATGGATTCGCCATCGGAACACAAAACAAAGTTTATCCAGGAGTTAGCTTTGCAAAGAAAAGCTCCGCTAGAACCATACGGAGGTGCGAAGGAAGGGGTTCCACATCTCGAGCCGCTGCTAGCAAAGCGAGACTCTGCCATGATGGAGCTCAGATTGTGGGGGTGTATGTGCCCATGGTGGAGGAGTCCAAATCCCTCTGGTGATTTGGGAATGGAGATTTTTTTTCTCATTATCTTCTGTAGCGGATTGACTGTCATTTGACCTGAAGTTGACCGATCATGTGACTGAAAGTCGACTGGATGGTGGTGCTTTGGACCTTGGGATTCACTCAGACAGCAAAGAAAAGACTCCATCAGCCCTGACTGGCCTCCGTGCTGCTGGTGCCTGCTGATCTGGTGGAATTAAGTCCACCGACCAGTGGTGGAGACAGCAGCTCGGCTGGCTTGATACGTGGAGTGAGTGTAGGTGAGAGGAGTGCTGATTACAGTCTCCTTTCCACTTTCTAAACCACAAATCAGATTGAAACCTCCCCACGCGGAAGGATTCCTACTCAGTCATCGCAATCCCGACACCTCTGCGCCCACAGCGTCCGTCCAGCCTCGACTCTGGAAGGGTTGGAGGCTGTTTTCGTCCCCCGAGGAAGAGAAAAAAGACAGAAAACCTTTTGCCCGCCTCTCCCATGCGAGGCGAAGTCGAGGCCCGGCGCTGTCAAATTCAACCCGGCCGCGCAATAAAACCTCAGTTGCGCGTTCCCCGCCGACGCCTGAGGTCAATATGACATTTTACCTCGCAGCTACTGTCATGTAAAGGCGAGAGAGACGCATCAGATACGGCGCTGAGGGAGACGCGGGGGAGGCCGCGTCCTCCGAGGGCGACACGCCGCGGTCTCGCGCAATCTTCCTCAACAGAGCCGAGCGGTTTTCAACGCGCTCCGGCAGTCGCAATACTTCAGCGAGCGAAAATAGGGCGTCTGCTCGCCCTGACTGATGCCCGGAGCGCCGTCACCAATGAGGGGTGCTAATCTGAAAGAATCGTGTGGGTCAATTAAGATTAACAATCACACCATCCGTCCTCCGGTCGAGAGAAATCGCGACGGCGCTACATCGGTAATTAGGATCGACCGAGCAAAGTGGCGGCGAGAAATATGTGACAACACGTCTGGCGTTGCCCCTACTAAGAAAATACGGCTGCTGCGGGAAAAAGAGGAAAATCCAAAACACTGATGTCAACGCTAATGGACGTCCAATTTGGTTCGATCGAGGGTTCGAGGGCGCTTTCTCGAATTCGCCACCCCCGGTTCCCTCCCCCTTCCTGCACAGCTGGGGGCGGCGGTGCTAGCAGCTAATCTCTCAGGCGGACGGCGCGGCTCATGGCTAACGACTAAGTGTCAGAGTAACAGATGAGGCCACCGTGGACGCTGACCTGTTTACAGACAATAAAGGCTGCGGGCGTGGACGCGGACCGTGATGAATCATTCTTCCAGAATGGGTGGAAAATGAACCGTCTGAAAATCTGCAAATCGACGATGAAAAATCGATGAAATTACACGCACGTGGATTGTAAATAAGCATAAAAACGTCGTTTCAGGGTGCAAGATGAAAAGGTAAATAGATGAAGGACCCAGGTTTGACATATGGTCAACAAGTGCAGCTGTGAAAATACTAAAGTGTGTGTTTAGTGTCCTAAATGGCTCTTCAGTGGTCTTGTCTTAGGTTCTTCAATTTAAAAAAAGAAAGAAGAAGTTGCAGAAATTCACAAGTCGGGCTGATAAGCAGACCGTGCCCGCCGAGGCCCAGACGGTTCAGGACAAGCAGCAGTTACGGCTCAGGCTAATCAAAGAGCCGCGTGGGTGTGTGCACGGATCCAAACAAACACAGGTGTCAGGGGGGGCCGAGCGGCACCAGCGGCAGATGGAGGAAAATGGTGAGGGAACGCGCCAGCGGTGAAAGTCCCTCGCCTCCGCTTAGGA
>OMPJ01041632.1:0-19488 GCA_900312935.1 Carapus acus
AGTGTTCCGAGTGTTGGGAGCCAGCAGGTGAGCGCACACAGAGATACACGCACAACACACACACACAAACACACACACATGCGTGCAGACACGCATACCCTTACACACACAAGAGCACTCCCACACCTGTTATGTAGCAGGAAAGGTGCGAGGCGCTAAAATTATGATTCAAAATGTCCCGTAAACACAGTTCACACTGAGTTCACTTTCGTTTTTCAGCCATGATCCTTCCAACATATTTTAGCTTGCAGTGGGCAAAATCCTCACTGGGTATCTTTCATCACAAAACGAAAAAACAACACTCGATGCGGGAAAGATTTTTTCAGATACTGTATGTGTATTTATACTCGCATCTCTGACAGTCTCCATTTGGCAGTGGGGTTGGGGAATGGTAGGGGACAGATAGCGGCTCAGTGTCGTACTCAAGGACACTTTGACATTGGACCTTTTTTGGAGGAGTCTGGACTTAGAATCTCCTGAGCCATGGTATCCCCAATAACGTTTGATTTCTGTATATAGCTTTTTCTTTTTTTCTATAGTTTTGCAAAATATTCCATCGTTCTGCCACTTTCAATTGTTCCTCGGGTTGTCCTTTGTCTCAAGCAACATCCTGATATGCTAGAACGTGAACATCCACTGCACATTCAGGACAGTTTTGATGTCTGATGAAGGATTTTGTGATCCGCTGACATGAACCCTGAGCGTCTCTCTGTGAGTCTTCCTGAGACTGCAGGTTACGTTCTGGCCTGATTGTGATCTAAATCGCACTACTCTAAAACACAGAGGATATATCTTCCAGCTGAGGAAACTTAATCTGTGAGATCCAGTGACAGCTTGGTAGAAATATATCGAAATAAGATCCCCGACCACACGGTGAAAAAATAGTTCCTGTAAAAAATGAGAGGCTCAGTGAGTAACTTTATCTCCTGTTGGACAAACTTCCGAATATTTGTCATAAAATGACGAATGACGTGGGATTTTTTTTCTTGTTGGAGTGTGGAGGCGAGGTTAAGGAAACGTTGTGCTAAAGTGTCCTTGAGCAAGATTTTGAGTTTATGTCGTGAGTGTTTGTTGCTGCTGTATTCCACTGGTGGGTAAATCTGAGTATAGATTCATGGACCACGGTAAGTCCGAGATACTGAACAGTTTCCCTTGGCGTACCTGAACAGCTCTCATGGCACAAGTAGTGCGTCATGGAATTAGAGCTGGAACTAGAGTCGCAGGAACTAGAGCAGCAAGGTCTATCGGAGCGGGGTCTATAGGAGCAGGATCTAGAGTTGCAGGGTGTACAGGGGCAGGATCTAGAGGAGCATGGCCTACAGAAGTAGGATGTGGAGGAGGAGGGTCAACAGAAGCAGGATCTAGAGGAGCAGGATCTGCAGTCGCAAGATCTATGGGAGCAGGGTCTATATGCGTAGGATTTAGAATTGCAGGGTCTGTGAGAGAAGGATCGAAAGGAGTAGGATCTGCAGGAGCAGGATCTATAGGAGCTGGATCTATGAGAGCAAGATCTATAGGACCAGGATCTATGGGATCAGGATCTTGGGGAGCAGGATCTCTGGGAGGAAGATCTATGGGAAGAGACAACTGCAGGAACAAATCATCTCTGTACTGCAGCCGAGGTACAAATGACCTCAAAGTAAAAAGAATCCTCCTCAAAAAGTCAGTTACATGAAGCTAGCAGAAATGTAGATAGATGGATGGATAGATGGACGGATAACGGATGACGGGCAGACGGATGGATGGATGCATATGTCTTACTGATGTGTAGAGGAATCCCTCTGCATTCATGGCAACATAGAGTCCAGCCTTCACTCCCTGAATGGCCACGACTCTCAGACCTACAGGGATCAGGTTAAACAGAGCTGGAGGAAGGAAAAGAAGAGAGAGAGGGAGGGCGAGAGAGATATGGAGAGAGAGAGAGAGAGTGCAGCGTTAGTACCAATGACAGAGCGTCTCAGCAGCTGGACGCAGACCAAATGAGGTTCAGTCAGTTCATCAGTTTTAAGACTGCGATACTGATTCATGATACGCGGAGCCTCGATCCTTTGGGGACGTTTGGGCTTTTACTCCCTCATAAGAGAAAACTGCTCTGCCAAGATGATTAATGCCCCACCGTTTAAACACGGCGCCAGGGCCAGGGCTGCTGGAGGTGACGCTTAGCTCAGACTCGCCAAAAATATGCATGTGAATGCTGGAATTTGAGTGAATGAGTAAGAGCACGTTTTGTGATTGTCGTAGTCGGAAACTGTGGATGCCCAACACGTACAAATTCAACATACAACACAGCAAATGGTGGAGATTAGATTTCAGGAAACTCTGGAATAACTTCACAAAGACTGTCTTAGGTTCAAAACAACTCATAAAAGAAGAAGAGACTATAAATACTCATACAAACAGAAACAGAAAGGCTTCCATTCTCATGCTAAGAAAACCACAAGACACCGAACCCCACGCAAATGTCACAGTCCTTCCCACGTCGCGTTTGGATTGACAGGCAATCTCTCAGATTTGACGTGTGAAATCGCTTCATTATAATGTAAAAAAATTGGAAAAAAAAGCAGAGACGTGGGGAGATGTAGCACTGGACGCTTGCGGGAAAAGATGCTGCAAGATTCTAAAACTTACAGGTGCACCTCGGCCACACAAACGATATAAATATTATATCAGTGGAGGTGTTGAAATGTCAGAAGGAAGATGAGGAGGAGGAGGAGGTGGAGGTGGAGGAGGAGGAAGAGGAAGAGGAGGTGGACAGAAACTAATACAGGATGTGGAGTCAATAACAGCCAAAGACAGAGGACGGAATAGGGGATGAGCAAAGGTCTCTTTCTTGTGTGGCGTTTTGTTCACTGTGGTGGCAGCGAAGCGTTTACACTCAAAGTTTCCCTGATGTGTCAGGCGTTAGCTGTATGCAGATTCTTGTTGTTGAGCAAAACAAAGTGCAACAGGATCTGCGGCAGCCAACTTGACATCATTCTGTAAGACTGCTCGGCTGCCAAATTTCACTCCTGGAACAGATCCTGGTTCATCTGCGGAGGATCTCTTTACGCAGATGTTGCTCTCAGCACTTTTCAAAATGCTCGCTCATTCTTTTCACTGTGGATTCTGAACTCCAAAGGCAGTCTAACAAGCAAATTCATATTCCTGTAATATTATCTTGGGACTCATTTCTGCAAGCTCCTTCTTACCGTAAGTCTGGAAAAAGCTGCAGCGTGTCATCTGCCAGAAACATTGCTGTGTAAGTCAAGGATCGTTCCCTGAAAGTCCCTGTTTCATTTCGTGTCTGGTGTGAACTCCGGCACAGCAAATGGGGAATGTTGTCCTCAGATCTCCCTGAGGAACCTTCTAAGAATGTATCATGTTCTGCAAACTATGCCAAACAAGAAAACTTTCCTTGGAACAGTTTTGGAATTTTCTGCATTACCATCTAAGGATTGTTTCTGAAACCTCCTTGGCCACATTTTCTGAGTGTTGTTTGTTGTGCGCGGCGAGCGGACACTCACTGTAGTCGCTGTTCTCGTCCTTGTTGCCGCCGATGGTTCCATCTGGCTGCATCTGCAGGTAGAAACCCTGCTCACTGAAGAGGCGCGTCACAATCCCCTTCAGCTGAGGCTCTGCAACGGGACAGAGGCACAAGATCAATGCAAACGCACTCAGAAATGCAAGCCGGCCAGCAGGAGGCGCTCATAGAAATATATGCAGTTGTGACTAGGGATGTCCGATATTGGCTTTTTTGCCGATATCCGATATGCCGATATTGTCCAACTCTCAATTTACCGATACCGATACCAGCCGATACCGATATGTGCGCCAGTAAACGCTTCAGGAGCGCAAAGGCACTATTTCGGTGTAACGCATGCATTATTCTATTTTTTATCGGTTTTTATTTTATAGGTTTTACAGCAAAAATCGATACCGAACCGATACCGATATTACATTTTCATGCTAATATCGGGCCGATGATATCGGTCGGCCGATATTATCGGAAATCTCTAGCTATGACAAATGAGAAAAGGCAACAACATCACATCTTTCATAAGGATTAGCAAAGTTAGACCAACTCAGGGAATCCCGAAAGTAAACTAATGCCGCCATTGCTCCAGGAGCGTTGCCCCAGAGATCACCTCCCACAACCCGATCAAAAAAAGCAGGCTCATGGGGATCCATCCTGTTTTGAACAGAGCCGTTCCCAATGCAACTGCCCCATGTTTCTTTGATTTCTTGTTTTTGGAATTGAGTCCCAAGATATGGCCCTAGAAATGTCTGAGCTCGACATCTCAGGAGGCACAATATCTTTTAACTAATCACACATGGCCACATTTACAGTCTGAATGCCAACGAGCAAAAACATGGACGCAAACTAGTTAAGAATTGGCGACACAGAGATGATTTAGGGAAAGAGTAGGGATGTCCGATATTGGCTTTTTTGCCGATATCCGATATGCCGATATTGTCCAACTCTCAATTTACCCATACCGATAAGAGCCGATACTGATATGTGCGCCAGTAAACGCTTCAGGAGCGCATAGGCACTATTTCAGTGTAACGCAAGCATTATTGTATTTTTATCGGTTTTTATTTAATCGGTTTTAAAGCAAAAAAATACGATACCGATATTACATTTTTATGCTAATATCGACATCTCTAGTAAAGAGTGCGGGTAAAAAGTCAAGTCAGGTCAAGTCAATTGTATTTGTATGGCGCCAAATCATAACAGAAGTTATCTCAAGGCACTCTTCATGATGGAGCAGGTAGAGCTCCTCAACATGTAAACACTCAAAGTCTATAAGATGAACACAAAGAGACCCAACGTTTCCCCCCCAAAAATACCAAAAGATTGAAAAACTGACTGAATGGCACTGACAATAACAAATTTGCTTTGTTGTCAGTACTGCAGCTGATTTCCTGGTGAATCAAACTGGTGGACTGATGCTTTTTGACGACAATGTGGGCCAGAAGGTCTCCGACACGGAGAGATGGAAATAGAGCAGAGCACAGCGAGACCGATGTGGAGCAGGACGCCGTGCCACTTAAACGGACAAGGTTGGAAAGAGAAAGGTAGACGCCACGAATTGATGAAGTTTGGGCGAGAGATGACAGTTCTAACACGTCGAGGGACAAAATAATCAGCGTCAACGACACCTCATCCTCACCACATGCTGCTTCCAGGAGACAGAGATGTGAGGGAGGTGAGACAGCTTTAAAACACAGGCTGGTGTTACAGCACCTGCAGCCGCATTCAAATTGAAGTAAAGAGGCGAGGAATGAATCAGCTAGCTCACTCGATTCATTTACACGCCACTTAATTAGGGTCCGGTTTAGAACTGAATGTCCTCTTCCCATTGTGGACGTGGCTGACTTCACATCTGCCACAGTCCTGTTGAAAAACTGGAGAAGAATCAAAACATCTGACCTCCTCCAGTTGGAGTCCAACAAAGATTTTTCATCAGTGTATATGCAAACAAATTGGGTGAAGTGTTCGGATTCCGCGAACCGACCTGGCTTTCGTCGAACTGGCCTTTTCTTCCCACTGCAGAACCGGACTTTGCTGATCACTGTGGAAAAGTGTCTCTCGCACAAAGACCGGGTGTCCTTAGTGGGACTCAAACGCCTCTTGTTTGTGGATTGCTTCTCGCTGTTTGTCTCCCGTGCCTGACGCTTCTGTCGGATAAGGGAGCTGGCGATGGCTGCTGCCATCTCCCTTTAAAGTGAGTTTATCTGCTCAGGTGTAAGTATCCACTCTGGATCGGTCTCCAGAATATGAGAAAATATATGTATATCCTCAAGTAGGTGTCATGTCACCTCCTGTTCGGGTGCTTCACCATATAAAAAGTATTGACTGCTTCTGAAAGGTTTTTTTCTCGTTAATCTCGCTCCCGGTTACGGTTGATCCATCATGTCGTACCGAGTCCAAACTGTGGAGAAACTTCGAGAATCCGTTCTAGGGAATGACCAGCACTTCATGTTTATCTCCATGATAAATTCCTCGATTGTTGCACCATGAAGCATTTTACTATCGTGTCAGCGATCCGTCCCAGCAGCAGCAGCAGCAGCAGCTGCTGAGTCACAGGTTTAACTCCAAATTCAATGGATCCACTTGAGAAGTTCAATATATCTCCAGAATATATGTTGTACACAGTTATCACAGTGCTCCTCTCAGCCTAACTACAACCAAAATACTATGTATGTGAGTATATGTGAGCTAGTAGTGATTAGATATAGTGTATTGCAGTAATAATATGATGTGATTACCAATGACAAGCAGCTGAATTTGTCTTAAGTACCAATAGAAACACGTATATTGGATAAATAAATGATGTGCATTTGTTGCTCATTGAATAAGCCTCATGAATGAATCCACGATGCACAACGACAGATTCGGATAGGCAACAAAAACTGCAAAATAAACACAATTAAACAGTGATGTGGTTTTTTTTCTAATCTCACTGAGTTTTGTTTCTCAAAGGTGGTGAAAACGTGTCCTCTTTACGCCTCCACCTTGCGTATCCATCCAACGGCAGGTTCCAGAGATCGGTACCGGACTCGGTCCACTCGCATCTGTCTCCACTTGTGCCATTTAAATATTTCATGTGAGGACTTCCTGGAATTCATGGCAGGGAAAAAGCTGCACCCACCACGCCGAGAGATGACGAGGAAAAGCAAGAGACGTCTCCCTGTTGAGGGGATTCCAAGCAGATTGTGCCAAAGTATTCCAAAAGAATCAGGCGAGGAGAGTCGGCACCGAGCTGACGTGGCCGTTTGGTCTCTACTCTACAGCTCCCTACGCTGCTATTGCTACTCCTCCTCTTCCTCCTCCTCCTCCTCTTCTACCACTTGCAACACGAGTGGAGCGAGGGGGAGAGGCAGAGGGGAAGGATGGAAACAGAGATGGAGAGGAGGTTCCAGAGAAACAGAAGGTGCGTGACGGCGAGGGAAGAGAGTAGAACAGAGGAAGGGGAATGGAGAGGACGTGACAGGCGAGAGAGAAAGGGAGATAGAACGACAGCAGGTAGAGACAGAGTGCGACGGAGAGGGTGCAACAAAAAGAGGGAATGAGAGAGTGAAAGACAGATGGGCCGATGGGCGAGAGACTGGACAAGAGTGGCGAGAAAGACGCCACAATGGGGAGAGGGAGATGTGGGTAAACCCAGGGAGAGGGCGAGAGAAAGAGAGGCAAAGCAAGGAGGGAGAGTCTACACTCACACAGCGGATGGAGAGAACAAGGGGGAGCTGTCAGAGAAAGGAATGAGGCATCATCAGAGAGAGTGCGGCGGATAAAAAGAGCGAGAGATGGAGGAGGGAGAGGAGTTGCGGGGAGACGGTGGAGGTGTTTCAGCCGCGCTCCTAAAAATATTCAGCCATCCCCGTGTTGGACATTTCTACCAAGCCGAAGAACCGTCATGGCAGGAGCACCACAACTACTGCTCACCACCGCTGTCACACTCCACCGTAATCACACCAACATGTGCCCAAAGAGTGAAAGGAGAGTGAGCCACCGCCGCTCATCAATGGAGGGACTCGGATTACATGGCGCAGAATCCGATTAATGCCTCTGTCTTGTTCACACTCGTCAGTTTGCTCAGCACTGCGGTGTCTCAGAACTATAAATAATAAATCCTGTTACATAAAGTGTCCACATGAGAGACACCTCACGAGAGACGCCTCACTCTGGAGAACCTGCACGCACGCTGGCCGAGGATGTGGCGCTAAGTCAATGAAGTTAAGGCTCAATCAAGTGGGATTGTGCATCTTTTTGTGGTGATGAGCGGAACTGCAGCTGCTTTACATTTATGTTTACACAATGGCGTCAATGTTTTCAGAGAAAGAGAAGAAAAGGAGGGAAGAATAACTCAAAAGGACTGTCATGTCGACTTCAGCACCCGTGAGGTGGTTGGCAAACAGGGGGAGGGAAATCTGTGCCATTGAAAGCCAAAAATGTGAGGGCCCCAGAAAAGTCCATTTCCACTCCAGCTGAGAAACTTAGATTGCTTGAGAAATCTGGTGGAGTGTAATCTTACAATATCCTCTACCCACATACTGTATTCATTCTTTAATCACTGGCTGCTAATTGGCTAGTTTGGCGCATCGTCCTCAAGAACATTGGAATAAATCTTCGTCTGGAAATGATGATAAGCAGTGTAGCAGCATCAACCTGTTTTGGGATTAATTAACAAAGAAATGCTGGCAAATGTTGTTTTAGGTGTTTTAGTATTCGTCCTCTGTGTGATTTTTTCGAATGTTTGTTTTTCAGACCTGTCACAACATCTCACTCATCCCTCTGAAGGACTCCTCGCCCCAACCACACAAACACTCTTTTTAGTGACTCAGCCTTCATGGTGTTGGTGGTTGGACTGTGTAACTAACACTTAACCAATATTAATTGTCCTGAGCATCAACAAATCCCCAAATTATTCAACAGGTGTTCAAAAATCACTGCTTAGGAATGAGAGACTGTTGAGAACTATGTTGTTTCTCTGGATTTTTTGATTTTTTTGCAGGGGTCGGCAACCCGCGGCTCTGGAGCCGCATGCGGCTCTTTAGCGCCGCCCTAGTGGCTCCCTGGGGAATTTTCAAAAATGTGTGACAACAGATAAAAATGGGAAAAATTAAATTTCTTTTGTTTTAATATGGTTTTTCTGGGAAGAAAACTGTGACACAAAGATTCTCAACGTTTTCCAATGCTGTAAAAATGTTTAGAATTAATATTTGATTCATTAAAATGGCTTATTTAAGGCTTTTAAATTTTTTTGCGGCTCCAGACAGGTTTGTTTTTTTACTTTTTTGGTCCAATATGGCTCTTTCAACATTTTGGGTTGCCCCTGAGCTAGTGCCAACACAGTTTTCTCCCTACTCTTTGTTGCCTCATTTCCTACCACCAAATGTACTCTGAAGTTCTGAGTTTTGTCTCTCTGAATGCAAACAGAGAGCAGGTAAGCGAAGCCATTGCCGAGCTAAATGTAGGCCTCTACTGCCATCAAGGAAACCAGGTCACCTGCTTTAATTACTACCGTATATTTATGTCTTCATACCTGCTCAGAGGGACGTAAGGCCAAGAAACTGACAACGTCTTCATCTCCATTACGTGGTGTGATGGGCTGAGATCCAGACTGCCCGTCTCAAACTGTTCCAACACCCTCCCCTCTCAACCCCCTACAACCCTGCCTCTCCTTTGGCTTGCTAAGATCACATTCTAAGTCACAGGGCTATTTCTGTTTGATTTTCATGAGTCAGTCTTCCATCGCCCATACACACACTCTCGTACTTTCCTAGAAAACACTTCACATGCGATCTGCTCGATCGGAAAAAAGACAATGGCGTGTGCTGACAGAAAACCATCAAAAGCTATCGAGCCTGGGCACAGCGCACCGCAAGCCGCAGGTAATTTGCTGTACAACAGAGAGAAACATTCTGATTTAGAGGAACTGTTGGCCTCGTTACACAACATGTATTTCGCCACACACCGCAGTTAGTATCTGTAAGCGAAAGTGTAATTACTGAACTATTTTTGATTGAAACTTCATTGTTGTGGTCTTGTTGCTCCCTGAGATGAACAACATCTGGACCTATGAAATTGAGTGCAGAGACTTGAAAAGTCAAAGCAACTTGGAGTGTGTGTTGTCCTGAAGTCTGCGTGGTGGGGAGGGTGAGTGATGGGGGCTCCAGCTTTAATGACAACAGTGTCATGGTGACATTCTTATGCCCTCTGATGTGGCAGTTTGTTTATCGATTAGGAAACATACTCCGCACACACACACACATTCACACACACACACTTCTATAGGGTGTTAATGAGAAGTGAGATTGATTACCAAACTGCCATAGTGGATTTCCTGTCCTTCACCCCTCCATTCCATTGGCACTGTGTGTCTGTGTGTGCACACATTCGTGCATGTGTGCGTGTGTGTGTGTGTGTGTGCGTGCATGTGTGTGTGTGTGAGAGCACATGCTGTTTACCCAACAGCATCTCTGACAAGCACAATATGCATACACAATTCTCAGAAGGTGTGAATGCCATGCACAATAGGTTGCATGACTTAATGTTGTTTGCCAGGTAAGGCTCCATAAATCATAAACGTGTCCAAACTTCATCTTCCTGCAAACAAATGCGACACAATAAAGGCTGTAAAATACTCTCCCTTTGTAGCCGATTCACCACTTTTAATTGCTTATTGCTCCCCACAATTAACTTATGTCTACTTCCATTTTTGTGCTCACATTTCACTTGACAAGCACATATCTGGTCAAAATCTGTTTATATGACTATCTATATAGAGAATCCCCAGATTTCAACCCAAATCTCACAAGTGCCTGATCATGGTGTCACTCTTGGTGACAGTGTTGGGGAGTAACGAATTACATGTAACGACGTTACGTAATTTAATTACAAAATTTACATAATTGTAATCCGTTACATTACAGGGAGAAAATGTGTAATTAAACTACAGTTGCTTTTGGAAATTTCCATAATTACAATTTGAGTTACATTTGAAAAATAGCCGCAAACGCTCAGATTCATCCAACTGTTTTTTCATATCAACATCCCCCTTCCAAAACTGCATGTTGGAGACTGACGCTTCTGATTGGTTGTCTCTGGTCATGTGCCATTCAGTCAGCGTCAGACTCAGCAAGATGTCGGAAGCGCGGAAAAATATGTTCCTGAGTTGGAAACACAAACGCCACTTTTTGAGAAAGCCGACAAGGGCCCGAACATTATTGCACAATGCAAAGAGTGTTTGCCAGCGGTGAAGGTGCTGTCGACGTCGAAACAGTCGATGTCAAATCTAAAGACACATCTAAGGGTACGTATAGCCTAGCTGTCACTCAGTTACCTGCAAGTACTCACATAAAATACAATGGGAAAGGGGCCAACCTTCTGTGTCTCTTTTCATGCTTAGTAGATTACGTGATGACAAGTTTGATTTTTGAATGACACAGCAAGTGCTTTAATTTAAGTTCTGCCCAAAATTTGCATTGACTTTTGTGAAAGTTTACAGATATGCTAAGATAATGAAAAATGTGATGTGTATACACAGCTGTTCTCAGAGTAAAAACTGAAGTACTGAAGTTCAATCTTGTGGAGCCTTTTATTATATCGCCCTAATGTAGTCTTAAGTACTGCTGAAAGGTTAACACTATCAGGTCTTAGAATGTTAAATGGTTAACAGTTGAGAGCCTTCATTCAAAATTAAGAAAAGTAATCAAAATGTAACCAAATGTAATTAGTTACATTACTTTGACAAAGTAATTGAAATAGTTACACTACTATTACATTTTCAACAGGGTAACTTGTAATTGTAACCAACTACATTTCCAAAGTAATCTTCCCAACACTGCTTGGTGAGGACAGCTGCGTCACTCTGCCTCAGTTTTGAGAACAGGTACTCAGCAACAATCTGATGGCACACCACCATCTACTGGACAATATAGGAAACTACACCTTGAGCACACTAATTGCAATATTAGCCCATCTGCTACTGCATACACAATTGTTTGATTGATACTAGGGATGTCCGATATTGGCTTTTTTGCCGATATTGGCCAACTCTCAGTTTTACCGATACCGATAACAGCCGATACCGATATGTGCGCCGGTAAACGCTTCAGGAGCGCATAGGCACTATTTCAGTGTAACGCAAGCATTATTGTATTTTTATCGGTTTTTATTTTATCGGTTTTAAAGCAAAAAAAAAAAAAATCCGATACCGATATTACATTTTTATGCTAATATCGGGCCTATAATATTGGTGGGCCGATATTATCGGACATCTCTAATTAATACTGTTACTTTCTCTGACTAAACTAAGCTGTTTGTAGTTTGAGCACACACACAAATGTGTTAGTGTGTCTGTGTCAGCATGAGTGCAGTCGTGCTTCTTTGTAGACATTTTGGAGATCTCAAGGAATTGGCTATGTGCCATTGAGGGTGTGAGACACAAAGATCTGGTGAGAGGCGATGTTTACTATATTTGTGCTGCTCTTTGTTTGTGCTAAAACGGGAGAGAAGAAAGAGGAGAGTGACAGGTTTTGAAAGAAGTGGCTGAAGGCTTGGATGGCACCTATTCATAGCTGGTCATAAAGAACTATACTCTGATCTACTCCCTTGGGACTTTAGTTCAAGGGTCCAACACAGAGTTGACAAAAGTCATACTAAGAAGTGGACAGGTGAAAGCAGATCCTTGACCTCCATCCTGATCCTGACCAATGCAGACCTCACCCTGGCCCCACCTGTGCTACTCACCCTGCGTGTTGGCGTTCCTCAAAGAGATGTCCTCTTCCACGCTGGCCTCCTCGCCTTTACTCCCGCCGGACAGGAGGCGACGGAACAAGCCGCGGTATCGGGTCATCATTTAGGAAACTCTGATCTGACTCCAGACTGAGGACGCCAAGCTGAGTCAATCGACCAATCAGCCCCTAACCTCCGGCGTCAAGCAGTCTACAGAGCTGTCAACCCGCCCAGTAATCAGTCAGCCTCTCAGGTCCGGCAGCTCTGCAGTCGCTAACCATAATGATCATGAGCGGGGTTTTCTGTCCGATTTGCCTAAGTTTGTCTCAGTCACTGTCTCTCTATCTATCTGCCTGTCTGTCTGTCTGTCCCCGGCACAGTTTCACACCTCCCCATTTTGCCACACGTCTCAGCTGTCGCGACCCTGTGATGTGTGACACTTACGCTGACAGCCAGCATGCTATACATGAAACCGTATCTTCGGCATGCGAATAGTAAAAAATTATGGGAGTGCTTCACAAGTGCAACACGTCACTTGACTGTAAATTCATACTCTTACATTAAGTGACACGAACGTATCATCAGAGAGACAAAGGTGAGGAGAAGTTATTTTGACGTTACATGGACAGAAATAACGGCAACTGCAGCGGTGACGCGACAACAATAAGGTAACTGGCACACCTGTTATTGCGTGAGTGAGTGTGTGTGTGTGTGTGTGTGTGTGTTGGTGTTATAGTGCATGTCTAATCTGGTTTGACGTCCCTCAAACACATATAAAGACACACTGCTGTTCCTGTCAACGCAACATTAATCTGACAGACACACAGGCACGCGCGCGAACACACGCGCATCTCATACCGCTCCGAACACAGCGCTTGCTAGTCTTTAAAGTTAAATCTATTGTCTGTGACAAAACGGAGAGAAGTGAATTTAACCACGAGGATATATTGTAGCGGAGAGAGGAAGCGTGTAGAATCTTGAACCTTCTGGGCAAGCCGTCAAAGCAAAAGACGAACCTGGCAACTGAACCGGGCTCATCACTCAGCTATCGTCAACATAAGCCAACATAAATGAATGTCTGGGATACCGCAAGACGCTCGAAGGACTGAGAAGTCGTCGAGTCTCCGGCGAGCTTCCAGTATGTTCAGACTGCAGTGGGTTCAGACATCTACGGCCGAGGTGTGGATTTGATGTATGGAAGTGAATGTGACCTGGCCAGGATGGGGCAGTGGGTATCAGTAAGGGGATACTGGTTATTCTGAGAGTGTGAATAGCAGCGGCCGGAAAGGTTGAACAGGATCTATATTTATCAGTGTTGACCAACAAACAAGAAATACTTGCTGCCAGTGCACAAGAGGAGCCACTTTTGTGAAGGGCAAGTACAAAGTTAAGGAGCTGAACAAATGGAGACATCACAACTGTCAGATAAGGAACCAGCCATAGTCTGTAAAATCAGAGTGCCACAAATTTGAATTTCCTTGGACAAAAATGAATGAAATGAAAGGAAATCAATAAAATGTCTGCCTTAATAGTGTCTTAGGTTTGCAAATAACAGCCCAGAAGTTGAAGGAAAGAAATTAGGACATCATTTTACAACATAGTCTAACCCAAAGCTCCCTTGATTTGACATTATAATCTAAGATCAAATGTGTTCCATCCATGTCCGTTTCATAACCTTTCAGATGCGGTGAGAGTGGATCTGTCAGGGCAAATCAACCGGATTATCTGTTTATTCCTTTATCTATCTGTACAAAGCTGTGCATCCAATGCAATGCTGACACGTTGCGTGAGGGTACAGTGGGTATGGACACTGATCTCAACACTTGTTTGCCTGTTTATTCCTATTAATCACTTAACACAATCGATACAAAAATACATTTTCTTTTCGCTAACCTCACAGGTGTGTCTCAGGCAAAAGCACCTGACCCTGACAATGACCTTCCCCCTGAATGGGTGTGTTTTAGTGTGAGGAGATGAGGGTAGTCAGAGCAGTGAAGTCAACTGATGAGATTTTACTTCTCACCAGCAGACATACACACAATCACACTCACACGCAGCCACAGAAACAAATCAGAGTGGTGAGCGACCCCCTGCTGCTTTTTCTATCCGCAGAGACACAGAGGAGGATTCTCCCTTGCGACTGCAGTTACACTCATAGCCAGCAGGGGGAAGTAGATAGCAGCGAATGAAGCATCAGGGTGTGACCGACCGTTGAGGGAGAAACCTGATCGGCAAACTAACTGCTTGGTACGAAGCTGCAGAGAGGAGAGCAGTGAAGGACAGACGGAGACTTCACATCCACCCTGAGACGCCTCGCTAATCAGTACCTCAGACCTACAACGTCTTGGTCCTGGCGTCGGTGTGAATAATACTGTAGGTTGTTTATGAGTCAGGTGGACTGATGAGTGCTCAGTATCTCTGAAGATGCTGACGCCTTTGAATCTTCTAGCACCTGGACCTCTACGGCACTGTCCTACATACCGCGAATGAGGAAGGCAACGCATGTATCGCTCTGGTGGTAGCTTGGCTGCAAAGATGGAGCTCTCATTTACAGACGACAGAGATCCTTGGACATTGGTAGATGGATATCAACGTGCCCTTGAGCAAAACTCTGACCCCTTACTGTTTATGTTATGTCTCTGAGCAGAACACTCGTAAACCTGCATGGGCCTGACGCGGGGAAGCAATTTCCCTTGGGGTGAATGAGACATGCTGAATGTTGTGATCACAGTCCTGCAGCTTTTCCAAGGCGTCAACAGCAGAGATTTTCCCTATTTCATAATCTGAATGTACTGCATTATAACCCTTGGATGCACACGGGGGGGCGGCAAAAACGATCCCAAGGGTTGTTATTAGGGATGTCCGATATTGGCTTTTTTGCCGATATCCGATATGCCGATATTATCCAACTCTCAAATTACCGATATCGATAACTGTCGATACCGATATGTGCGCCGGTAAACGCTTCAGAAGCGCATAGGCACTATTTCAGTGTAACGCAAGCATTATGGTATTTTTATCGGTTTTTATTTTATCGGTTTTAAAACCAAAAAAAATAAAAATAAAAAATCCGATACCGATACAGATATTACATTTTTATGCTAATATCAGGTCGATAATATCGGTGGGCCGATATTACAAGGCAGACCTGACCACATGCTTTCAGTAACTCATGAAAACAGTTTGAACCCCCTGACTTTTCTCACTGACCTCCTCTCCCCTATGTATCAATTACGCAGTGCTTGTGTCTCGGAAAGTCAACTTGCAGACTTTGCCTCCCTGTACAAATAATCACTTGAAGTTGACACACAGTACGTAAACAATTTTTGACACTTGTGTTCTGAAAACACCATCTATGTTGGTGCACTTAACAACAGCTCTGCCATCTCAGATACAAAAGTACTGTCGGGCAGAATCCTTTCTAATGGGCGCCATTATATCAGACAACATTCCATCTGAAGGTAATGCTTCTCAGACGTCAAAAAGTCTTTCAGTGGAGGGAGAGCCGTCTATTATTGACTGGAAAAACTCTTCTGCTATCATCACTCCGATTGCATCTCTTCAGCTACACATGAATAGGCTGCTGTAATGTGTCCAACCTGGAGTTTTCCCCAAAGGTACTTTGGGAAATTACTATCTGATGTGTAGGTGGTGGAAACTGTCACACAAGGGGAAAGTAAAAGGTCATAAGGGTTGATTCCACCTGAAGTTATCTCCCCTTAATGGTGTGTAGAAACAGAAAGAGAGGATTTAAGTCTCTATTAAGGGGTGTTCACAGGTCAGCTCATTACCGAGGCCGAATTACCTGCCATGTAAACAGGCTGGATCTGGTCCCACACCACAGCCTCGGGTCTCAGCGTGAGTGTGTCAACGTTCCCTGGTGGATCCTAGCGGATTCCCATGTCAGCTCTAAGTGTGTGACGCATCACAATCCCTGCTTGACAAATTGGGCCTTTTGGAGCGAGACAGAGCACGAGCTGAAATGGAGCCTCTGTTTGCTGACGTGAGGTGCAAGTTGAAATGAGCTGCGCTCGTTCACTTCCGATCACCCACGCCGAAGCTTTCTCTCTCTGTTTGTTTCCATTGAGAACATTATTGAACTACCCTGATGATGCTCTCTTTGTGGGAGAGTGTGTGGGATTTGGATGAGCTGGCAAACTTTTGAACCGCGAAAGAAATTTGCTTCCTTAGAACAAAGCCCCATCCGACATCCCCTGCCACTGCAGTAACCGTGGCAACATCCCTGCGATAACAGTGATCATATCAGCAGCACCACAGGAGACAAGGTACAGTCCCTCTTCCTGTGCCATACCACGGCCTACCACCAATGATGAACGTTTGTGTCACATCAGCATCATAATATGTCGCCATGGTAACATCCCAGCGGTTACCAACACAATAACAGTGACAATGGTTGACCTACAAGACTGGTAGTGACATGACACCAGTGTGTCAGAGCATTGGTTGGCTCTCTTTTTGCATATGTGTGTGTGTGTGTGTGTGTGTCTGTGTTTGTGTCCTCTTGGGTGGAGCAGTTCTGCAGTGGTGTAGGTGGGACAGTGAATCACACACACCTAGGGGCCCACAACAACTCGTGTGTGTCTGCGTGTTTGTGTGTGTATGTGTGTGTGAGTGTGTGTGCCCAACAGAACGAATGAGAGACGGAGAGACACAGTGAGAGACAGGAGGCATTAACATTATGCTACAGGGTAAACAAAATACATTGAATTAATTCTATCTATGTATGTGATTAGAAATATGGTCTGTGTAATTCTGCTTTCATGACATTTCCTCTCTTTCTTGTTTTTACCACAGCATGAATGTTAATCAGGACTAAATTCTCATTACAGGTTACCAGCTCGCTCACGCAGAACTGACCCAATTTAAACGATAAGATTATCTCTTTTGCCAAGAATAAACGTGACCAGCACTAACATTCGTCACACGGCTGTACCTCACATTCTGCCTTGTCAGCAGACTCCCACTTAAAAATAGCGGTGAGAAGTGGGTAAAACACTATATGGGAGTGTTACACCTTAAACCAGGACAATGCTGACTCAAACATTGCAAAGCCAACGTGAAATACAACTTCAGTCGAGCATTATGACGGTACGCTTAATCTGAAAACCCACACTTGTACAACGGAACACTCAAACTGAATTTTAACCTTTAGATGCACACATGGGGTCAAAAATGAGCCCAGGGGTTGTTATTCTTAAAAATCTTTACAAAGAAAAATTTTAAGATATTCATATTCCTGGTATTCCTCCTTAAACATGTTTGTGACATGAGGCAATATTTTTTAAAATTTATGCTTTCATTCATTTTGAGAAAATTCTGAATATTTTGAGAATTCTAATTGGGGTCAAAAATGACCCTGCCCGTGGAAGAGTGTGGGTATTGGTGGCTTATTAAGATAATTGTACTTAACTAGTGTCAAGTAAGCACTGATGTGTTCACAGGAACCTCCCTCGGGGTCTCACATTCCATATCATGCAGAGAGAGCGAGGAGACCACAAGCAATACTTTCTGTCATTTTATGGGCGTTGCTGTATGTGCGGTTGCACATTATCATTATACAGACCTTTGCTTGTCGTACCAGATCACCACTAACCATGATAAAAACATCTCTTTCCACCACCAATCTGAAGTAAATGCTATTTGTCTATGGGGGATGACCTCAACAGTCCGCTGAAGCCAGATAAAACGCAACATCCCAAAATCCAGAGAGTACAAATACATAGAGAACCACCAGCTGACAAACTGTTAGGTATCACTGCAATTCTCTCGCAGAGGAGGCAATATGGTCTCTGTTACCATGAATCCATCTGGACAAAACACTCTGTATTCTCTGTAGGAACACTTTTGGAGTTAATGATATTATGGCGTCCGTCCATCCCTCCATCACGCCATCCATTTCCACGGCACGGGAGGACCCGAGTGCCTCTCCCACTCACATCCTCCATCTCCTCTTAGAGATGCTGACTCACCCCCGGGCCTGATGAAATAACTGTAAACTGTAAACAGATTCCAGTAGCTTGTAACTGCGATTACTCTCTGCCAGCTCCCTCTCCAGGGTCTGGGGGAGCACCAGGGAGGGGATTTGTCGGGAAACTGGGTGCTTTAGTTGTCGACACGCGGGAAGACTGGGCTACATTGAGAATCGACACTGAGGAGTCTGCAATATTAATACAGCTCCACCAACTAACACATGTAAACAATATGTGCAAGCAAACGCAATCAACTGCCTAAATGTCCCTTCTTATGCGCCGATCTTAACCCAGTCAGGGGTCAGACAACAATCGTTTGTGTGACGCATAACCCCACATTTCCACTGTTTCAGAGTCGACTTAATGGCCAGAAAATTCCAGGGTTTCTGACTGAGTTGAAGGTTACTGATTGGCAGGGGGTTGATCACAGTGCTCCGCATGCTACCGGCGCCATCTCATCTCAGTCCCCTGAGAAACATGACTTAAGACTGCGATACAAGGGTGTGAACGCGGACACAAAAGGCCCCTCGATCCAGCATCTCACAGAGAGCAGCCACGTGTTGGTCTGCTGGTGTCTGAGGTCTGTTGTCGCTGTGCCTCTCTGCGGGCAAAACAGCAGCGCAGGCACATGCTGCAGCAGCGGCAGCTGTAGCGGTAGCGGTGACGGGGGAAGGCGAAGGCGGCGCCGATGGGAGTGGAGCTGCAGTGGAGTCATCACACGGGAGACAGATTAGTGGACACATCATCCTCATCCGCCGCTGGACGAGCTGAGTCCAGGCAGGCTCCACGCCGCATTACATTAGGCCGCCGTAGAGGAAATCATTCCACTTTAAGTGAGCGGGACGGACTGCTCATCAAGCCCCTGTTATCTGATGTGTGTTACTGTGTGTTAACATAGGAGCACAGCCTCTCCTTGCTCAGACCCCATTTGCGGAGATGCCACGTAAATAATTGATAGGTCTGCTGACTCCCCTCTCTCCCTACATGACGATACACTTTAGGGTTGTGCTCGCTCACTCGTTCTCTAACGCACACCCTCATTTGCAGTCTTTTGCCCCTTCACGCTCTCTCCATGGAAATACTCTTAAAGGAGAACACACAGGCCTCAAGTCGGCAAGGTTTCCTTTCCTTTTCAGTCTCGCTGGTTTGGCTAAACTTTGCATGTTTTCAGTAGATAATGGTTTATATGTTGTGATACACTGCAGTTCAGAACATGTGGAGAACTGTGGTTGCATGCTAACATGTCTGAACAAAGCAAGAGGTAGGCAAGCTAAC
>OMPJ01041633.1:0-42204 GCA_900312935.1 Carapus acus
GGAATCCGTCTCTCTCTCTCTCTCTGGAAAACACACACTCATCTCATACGCACACAATCTGAAATGGAGACTTTGATAGGGGGAACAATAGTATAGGCACCCGCACCCAGTGTGTGTGTGTGTGTGTGTTCCTCTGTAACTGCACAGGACCGGGCGTCCGATAGGGAGTCTGACGTCACAACCCCTCCTCTCCCACCCTCACTATCACCACCACCACCACCACCACAGGGCAGGTTGTAGGACACAGAGCAAAGAAATAAATGAGACAAACAAAAGCATTCACACACTCTCTGAGCACTGAGCAGGCGTTGGTAATTTCAGAGTATCATCCCTAATATATCATATATTGCGTTATGCTATTACGTTTATTATTTCTGTTGTATCTATTTGTCTTAATCTGTTTAAATTGTCTTTAACTTGTGTTCTAGATTGGAATAACGACAAAGAGCAAATTTCCTGTGGCACCGATGGTGTAAATGTAAATTTCTTTTTTTGATGCATCTTTTCAAGGCTTTTGGTAAGATGGGAAATTTTGTGCTGGAGGACGTTTCCTTTTCAGCGGTGGACCTGGAATTGAACCGTTAAACTTCAATTTTTTAACCCCTGAAAGCACAACCCACCAGTACCTACACTCCTCCACAAGACGAGTAAGGTCATTTTTGACCCCTTTTATAATTCTCAAAATATTGTGAATTTACTCAAAATTAATGTAAGCATAAATTAAGACAAGGATTGCCTTGTATCACAAACATGTGAAATGAGGAATACCTGGAATGTGAATATATTAAAATTTTTCTTTATAAAGATTTGAGAGAATAACAATCCCTGTGGTCATTTTTGAGCCCATGTGTGTATCTAAGGGTTAGGCTAGCATCACAATTCAGAAACCATCTGGCCCGCACACCTTCCACAATGCACTGGGACGTCGTCATATGTTGATCTTGGTCAAAGGATGTCACATGTCCGAGTTGCAGACTAAGTTCCAGCTTTGAGGACCTTTACGAAGTCGACGAGGACGTAGGTCCCGAATGATCTGCTCTGCCAGCTCCTGGCTGTCAGGTGCGGAAATGAAACGCCATCTGCTCTGCTCAAACAAGTCCTGGCTGATTAAATCACTGGACAAACAAAAGAGAGGGAGGGCGGGATTATGTAAGAGCAAATTAATAAAATGCCCATGGTGCCCGGCCCTGCTGGTGAGGTAACTGTGTGTTTGAGGACAGGTTCAAAAGCAGCTCGCAGGGCTGCATTCAGCCCCTCTGCCTGGCTGCCTCTCCTCAGCTATTCACTCCAAGAACTCTCAAAGACGGTTGCTGCGTCTCTGCGATGGCATCCTGCCATCGGCACAAAGCACTCTTGATTAAAAGAGAGACAGTATTGATGTTGTTTTTTCAAGACAGTCACCGGCATCTGAATGAGCACACAGCCTTGAGCATTACTCAAATATTTCATACTTAACTCAATACCCAGTACACCTTTTTATTATCATACATTACCACAGTATGAGGTCAAGCTTCAGACAATCATATTCATCAATACAAGCCACGAGAATATCGGGTTTGTGATGCAACCTGATGAGGTATTATCAACAAATTTGCTCTGTGTTTGCTGCCATTCAAATGCCATTTTATCCAGCTCAATTTGTAAAGGACAAGCTGCTGCTGCATTCTGGGAATTTCGCTTGCAAGACACGGCGGCTAAAGCCGTAACCCCGATATATTAATAACCGCGGGTGCCGGCTGCAGCTGATGCATGCGTGTCACTCCGATGGTTACGGATGCCGTCAGCGAGAAAATGGGAAGCGAAGGAAACAATGAGAAAATTCTCCATCGCGCCGCCACGGCTGCAGCTGACGCTGTCACGAGTGTGTGTTGCTAATTAAAATGCAATTTCACACTTGCTTAATATAGAAAAGTTTTGTTTCCAGGCAGCCACAGCGTGTTCATATGTTATTCTATCTCTAATTGGGGCACTTAGAGCGCTAACCTGATTGAAACAGAGGATTCCAGTTGCAGAAAAACCAACCAAGCCTCAACTTTGGGCTGGTTTTCCTCAGTGGATCAGTGAAGGTTTGCATGTCTGTGTTGGACACATCAAAATAATGTCAGGAGCGCTGGGCACATCAAGATCAGACCCCTGGACAGACGTCCGGAATTGAAACGATTTGGTACTTCTTGGTTTTTAGAGCTAGCAAGAGAGGACAAGCAAGAGAACTGGGAATAGCAAAGAACCTCTTCCATCCCATCCCTAACACACACACACACACACACCCTACCAGGCCAACCTGCACACACATCAGGTGCATCAAAAATGCATGGATGGACGGAGGGACGAATATCACATATACTGTATGTAATATAAAATCACACTGCAGGCACAGGTCAGACATGCCGACTCATTCATATTAACACATTTATGAATTGTTCTGTCATAAACGCTGTCATTTCCTCTTATATTGTGGAATTTCTCCCCAGGTACTTTCACGATCTATGAGAGGATGAAGCTGACAATCCTGTCTCAGTTTAAGGAAATCAGTTTCAGCGTTGACGGGGAACGTATTTCTCAAAATGTCTTTCGACACATTTCTGCGGCAGCGTCAGGCTGCGTCTGACTTTAAGAGCCCCTTGTGTGTGACTGGAGGTCACAAGAGCCGCAGTCACAGGACCGCCTCGTGGATTAATCATTACAAATAGTTTCCTCCCCTCCTTCCTCATTCCCTCCCTCCCTCGCCCGCCCTCTCACTGAGAGCACGAGTCTTCAATTATCCAGCCAGGACACATGATCTCTCTCTCTTTCTCTCTCTCTCTCTCTCTCTCTCTCTCTCAGGTCTCGGAGCACAGCCAGACACTGTATCCGGTTTCCTTGTGTTCCGCTGAAAACATTGTGCTGTTGCTCCATAAACACAATCAATTGTTGTAATGTGATACAGACACAAATACAGTAACTGCTGCCCGGCCGTTATTATCGGAGTTATTGGGGTGTCGAGTGTCTGGGTGATGGTTATCTTCTCATCTTAAACATCGCAAATAACCCTGCGAGATACACGCACGGTAATTCACCGCTATTTAGTGCCAAACATAGATTTTAGATAATTTAACCACCTGTCTGGTGCACAAAATTTCACCATTCAGCGTCGCACTTTATGGAATTAAAGGCCCGTGCTATCACTTTGAGCCCTAGTTAGCTATAATTTGGCTTCTTGCTGGTATGAATCATGACACCAAAGCGAAGATTGAGGAACATAAGTGTCTGGGGGAGACAGAAGAAAGGAGAGGAAGATGAGAAGAGAGAGGGAACCAAAACTGAAATAAAAGGGTAGCGCTCCAATTTGGGTCGATCAACGGTGATGATGAATGATGATGAAAACGTACCTTGCGTCAGCCGCGGCACGGGCCCGCTGGGGAGTGTTAGCTGTAGCAACTCCCAACCAGCCACGGGGAAGACGAGGCAAGAGAAGATGGAAAGAAAGAAATTATGTCTATGCCATAAAAACATGTAACGATTACACAGCAAAAGGGGAGAAAATGGATGAACTTATATTTATGTTGAAACTTGCCTTCTTGACTCCAGTGTGGGAACCAGTCAGCACCTTAGAAGAAGGTAGCCATCATAAATCTGGATGGAGCCGTGCAACTCAGTGATGACTTAGAAATAAGGTACAAATCAGCCCGAGGTACCAAAATGCACCGTCTGACCCCATATACACAGTATAAGTAGATACTTTCTTCGCCGTTGCGGCATGTACCCTCATAAACATATACTCACCAGAACATGATCATTACGCTGCTGCTGGATGGCGTTTATTTTTCTCTCTGCAAATCAAGAACACCCTCTGCATAAAGCAGGTGTGTTGCTGCGCTAAACGGAGTTCGCTCAGCGCGTCAGACATCTGCGCCTGCGGGCGACGCACATCGCCGAGTCTGCAGGCAGTGAGAAACTTTTAGTAAAGACGGCACGTCGTGTGAAGTTTGGGCCTTTCATGGCGGATTTCATTTAGCATCTTGGAGGGCTTGAGGGCGGAAAGTGCGACGGGGAACTGAGGCACAAAGTACAGACAAAAGACAATATGTGGAGAAAAAAAGTCCTTCTCGTCAGAGAAAGAGACAACCTTTTTATCACTGCAATTTGTTTGGCATGCACCTCCTAGCCACAATTGATCACTTTTTACGTTACTTTTTAACCCTTAGATGCACTTATGGGGTCAAAAATTACCCCAGGGGTTGTTACTCTTCAAAATCTTTATAGAGAAAAATTTTAATATATTCATATTCCAGGTATTCCTCATTAAACATGTTTGGAACACAAGGCAATATTTTTATTTATTTATGTTTACATTCATTTTGAGAAAATTCTCAATTTTTGGAGAATTGTAATGGGGGTCAAAAACGACCTCACTCATGGTAGGTTGTGCATCCAAGGGTTGAGCTGATATACTGTGTATATTTAACAAAAGGAGAGTAAACTGAAAGAGGACTCCAAACACCTTGAGATAGCTCCCTAAATTCCATTAAAATGTGTGATTGTCACAGATGAAATAAAGACTTGTACAGTGTGCAATTACATAAGAAGCAGTATAAGTAAACACCATGTTTGCCCGCGGCTGCTCAGGTAATGACAAGGCTCTCATAGCCACACACACACTCACACACACACACCAGCAGCATTCTTCAGCCACGCTGATGAACACGTGATGATGAAATACACATTTCATCACTCGGTTGCTGCTCGTCCTCCACGCTGAAGATAATTATGAGGAGAATTACACCCAGCCGCCACATGTTATTAGGGGGCGCTGTTCAAAGAGGAGGGTGCTGCACACGGAGCCTCCGCATAGTTTTAAGTGTCTGCAATAAAATTTTGTCACCTCCTCCCGAGGAGCGTCTGGCCAATGGGAACCGGCCCCGCAAACTTTTATGTGTCTCCTGGAGAACTTTGAGCATCCCGGGCACCAGCCGCTCGCCCAGTCAGTCCTCAACATGCGCAGGTAGGACCGACTTCAGGGGGGAAAATCTCATGTCTGCCGCTCCTTCCACGCCTGCAGAGTCTCGCTTCTCCTGATCGTCTAGCGCCACTCGTGCCCCCCGCCGTCGAGGACACAGGACAGAAACATGGGCCTCCACCGTTCCTCAGGCTACGCCAGGTAAACATCTCACATTCAAAGCTTCTTCTGAGGGAATCGGCTTTTCACTGCTTTGGCTCCTCTGATCAATGGGCGACCGTGTTTGAAGGATCTGGAGCCTCTGAGGGATTGTAGGTGTGGGACGTCTGCCAGGCTTTGAGTTAGAGTGGCATTCTAATAAGGCCCCACACACTCTCCTCCTCCATGAGTGTCCACCAGTCGCATTTTTAGACGGAAGAATGGACTCAGACCATCAGTTTCAGACGTCCACCGATCAGGTTTGACACCTGGACTCTCCTCCGTGTCACCATACTTGCCACTCCAAGCTTTGATTGTGATGAAAGTTTGTATTTATCTAGCAGAGGAATCGGGAATCGGGCTTCAGAATGATCATCTGTCACTCCCTAGACAGATGAACAGATACGCAGGCAGAGGCTTTCAGGCTCATCAGCAACCTGACAGAAAATCCTCCTCTGGACTCTGAATGTTGATTTATGTAAGCCGGCTGAGTGACTGATGACACGACAGGTGTGCTCCATCTCTCACACACACCACAGATGGTTTGTTGGTTGCGTGGAGCATCCGCAATGTTGCCTGTAGATGTGTAGGACGGCCGAGCGGCGATGGTGAGGAAGAGCAGGAACGCTGGAAGCTGTGATGTTGTCAGGTTCTGTGGAATGTCTCTCACTCTGTTATGCTCGCTGACAGTCGGCCCCACGGGACTGTAGTTTAGTTTTTTCGTCTTTTTTGTCGGTTTGGGAGGGAGGAGGACGAGTCGCTTCAGCTTTATCGCTGCATCAGCTGAAACCAGAGGACAGATACAAGCTTAGAGACAAACAGCGGGAGTAAACAAAGTCAATGTCGGTAATAATGATCCTCCACTAAGAGGAAATCTTGGGAAGTTTATGCCGCCCTATATACAGTATATGTGTGTGTGAGTGTGTGTGTTTCAATCCCTCCTGCATGAGTGTGATGTGTGGAACAATGAAGAACGATCATGAAGATGTCGCTGACCAGGTCATCATGGGTGACAGACCAACATCCCAATGCGGCCGAGCTCTTTTCACAGGAGCCGCTGCCTTAGCCGGGAGGCTAATTACTCATGGCCCTGACAGCACACGCACATGCATGACACACACACGCACGCACACACACAGGTAAATACACACACACACGCACACACACAGGCACGCACACAGGGGGAAGCACTGCAGCAACATAAGTCCTCATCCTCAGAATCTCACCATCTCACTGATGTATGTCTGAGATGTGTTCTACAGCGAGAGGGAGAGAGAGGGAGAAGCAGAGAGAGAGGGAGAGAGAGAGAGACAGAGGGAGAAAGAGAAGAGAGAGAAGGAGAGAGGGAGAAAGGGCGTGGAGATAGCGGCTGCGGTTTGGAGATACACACCACTGTGTGAGATCACCTTGGGGATGTCTGTGTGGCCGCTGCTATCATCTGTCATCTGCCTAGTAGTACACACGTGCACACACACTCACACACACACACTGCCTCGGCGCAGCAGGAACACACAGCTGCACCGTCAGATTACAGCACCATCGTGGCGACACGGCTCGGGACATAAAGCGGTTATCTAGCAGGCAGACGCGTCCACTCAAGGTGCCCTTGAGCAAGGCACTGAAGTCCTTACTGCATCCCCCCATGACAGTGAGGATGGATGGAGTGCAGAGGATCCATTTTCCTCTGAAGGAGTCAGGAACATCTAAATAAGAATAATTCATTGCAAGCAGCTGCATATAGATGAAGCTATTATGAGTTTATTAATGAGCTTTGCAATTATTTATAACTTCAGTTTGAGCTCTGCATGCAGAGAGGCTCACTTTTTACCTCCATGGGCGGAGTCAAGGGGTGTTTTTGTTTGCTGAGCTAAAACCTCAGAAAATACCTCAAACCCGCTGTGAGTGTTTTCAGTGAGCCTGTGGAGTTTTTCAGAACACCTTATTTGTAATTTGGGGTAATAACAGTACACATGGACTCCCCGACGTGCCGAGCCGAGGTCCACGCCGGCACAAGCGGCTCCCCAGCTGTCTCCATCCCATAATTTTCTGCCAAATCAGCTGTGACCGATCGCAGCGGGCTGAAAACAAGGAGCGATTAAAAGGTGTTTGTTCAGCTGTTAATACGCCGCAAAGAGGCTTATAAACCGTGCAAGATTTTGATTCCTCCACGTTGACGAGATTCCTCTGGATGAGCACGTGCAACGACGCACACAAACACACACACACACATACACGCATACGCAGCGTGAGTTGCGCAGGTGGTTTCGGTTAGCCAAACGGTAAAAGAACCTCCACAAATCGGGGTGTGACCATGCAGAAGCCTTTGCACCTGGTGGTTTGAGTATTTTTCCAGCTTTTATATGTGGGAAAGTCTTAGCGGCCACACACAGTGTGTCCATGCAAAGCAGCAGAAACTCACTTTTTCACAGATGAAAACATAATTGGCAAGGACTACGAGGGAACTGGCATCCAAGGGTGTGATGGAGGATGGAGATGTTGCGGCTCCATTCTGAGGAGTTATCTGGGAATCACCATGTCTCTAGTTTCGATTCCGGGCCCTTTCTGGAGTGGAGCTGAGGTGTTCCTGAGCAAGGCACTGAAGCTGTAACACTACATGAAAAACCTGACCCTGTCCTGCTCTTCCCTATCTTTCCCTGAACAGGAACCCCCCTGGGGATGCGATGATATCACTCCACTCCTCCGCCTGCTTGGCTCTGCTCTGGCTGCTCGTCGGCCCCGCCCTTGGACGTAAGTCTGCCGCCTCACAGCGGACCACAACCCACCAGGGGGGAGCAGCGGGGGGGTGGTAGGGGTGCAGTCAGGACACCAGATACCTTGTGCGATCCACACGGTTGCCGGTTTGATTCCAGCATGTGTCCTTGAGGAAGGCTCTGACCTTAAACCGCCACCGGCGTCCCTCACTGAGGCCGAGCCCACTGCTGACCCAAGAATGAGGATGGGTCAGACACATGGATGTTGCTTAACCCTTGGTAGCACACGTGGGGTCAAAAGTGACCCCAGGGGTTGTTGTTCCTCAAAATCTTTATCAAGAAAAATTGTAATAAATTCATATTCAAGGTATTCCTCATTAAACTTGTCTGTGACATGAGGAAATAATTTTCTTTATTTATGTTTTCATTCATTTTGAGGAAATTTTCAATATATCAGTGGCCCCACCTGTAAGACTGCAGGTATTGGTAGGTTGTGCTTCCAAGGGTTAACAGTGTCAATAGCATCAAAAAGGACCTCAAGAGGCAACGCCAACATTAAACACAAGTCTGTGCGTGAGTCTGACAAACACTCAATCCTGCTAGAAAAACGCAAAATTTGGATGCAACGACTTCACAAACACAAAGCACATGCCGAACACTCAGGAGGCTCTAATTGCGGTTCCTCTCGCACCCTTCGCCCTAATGACTTGGAGTTTTTCGTGCGTAGCGCCACGGCAGGCAGTAACTTTTAACAACTTGAGGTCCACGTGCACAGCCAGAGAAGTGTTTAGCGGCCGTAAATACGAGGATATAAATACCGTCTCACCACCTGATCTCATTTCTCAGCAGTTGTGCGGTCAACAGCTTCCATATGGGCGCCAAAGCAGCTGAGTCAGGCCGCCAAGACCAAGGAGACGAAGGCCCCGCTGGCCGTCACAGGCTCGGCTTCACAGGCTTTGGTTTTATGAGGCGTCGCTTCCTGCGAAAAATTTAAAAAAAAGAAGAAAGACTTAGGTATAGCGCCATCTTCTGATGGAATGTAGGACGTTTCAGATTCAGAATCATACATGGTGACAAGGGGGGAAATTTCCAAAGAGGTAAAATTACCTCTGTTGAACATGAGCATCCATCAGTATCCATCAACAAATTGTGAGTCCAAAAATGTGCGTAAAAAAACAACAACTGTATCATTATATTCACCAATCTTAAGAAAAAATGATGAAAAAAATACATAAATTTAGAATGCAATCAATATTTCTCAGTTGAAGATATTAAAAAATAAAAAACGACCAACCATCCAATTCATTTCCAGTGAATTACCTCATAGCACAAAGACAGATGCCTCACCAAAACAACCCATTAAAATATGGCAATTTGTTTTCAGCGTATTATTTGCTGATCTTATAAATATAAATTATATCCGTCTGACAACACAAAGACTAAACGAGACAGACCGACAGCTGGAGAGACATTTGTAAAGTATCTCGGGAGGCATAACGCAGAATTATGACTGTGGCATTAGGCAGCTGAGCCCATGCATCCATAATGGTGACATTTGTCAGAATTACAGGTGTCTTGAAATTCTGCATACTGAATATTAAACCCAGCTCTGATTAGTCTGCGTTGGTGCCGCATTGTGATGCTAATGCACTCTGGCAGAAAAGACCAAGATTGTTCCTCCTTTCTGCCTCCTGAAGGATTCCTGCTGCATGAAAGTGATCAGTGATCAAACTCCACCAAAGAACAGGAACAACACTGTTAGATTATTTATTTTGCTGTTGTTTTACTCTGTTCAGAACTCGACCTCAACAGACTGGATGGCGATAGTGTTTGTCCACCAGTGAGGAGCGGACAGGATGACCTTCCAGGTAAAAAATTTGAAAAACAAGTAATTTTTGGAACTGCCAGTAGGGGATAATTATCTCAATTTGGTTGGATTTTAATTGCCACTGAAGTAGTTGTAAAACCACCAAAAATCTGAACTGAGACGGTTCAAAGCAGGGCGCCGGGCACGTCTAATTAATTGACCATGGTGGGCGACTTGCTGCTTTATGGAACCGTCACATCTCAAATGAGGCAAATAAAGCCTAATCAAACCAACCAGATCTTACTCAGCAAGATTGTAAGTGGCGACCACTTCCCTGTTTGGAACCATTCGGCAAAGACGCCTGATGCGACCACATCTGTGCACATCCTGCTCTGTGGTGTAAGCGAGGATTTGAATTCATGTGGTTAATTTGGAGAGGTGGTCAGCCGTAACCACTGCTTTTTTATTTTTAGATACCTCATTATACATATTGTGAGTCCATTCCACTCCAAAATACGTGCAAAATAAACGCCAAGTCAGAGTTTCTGTGTGGCCACAAACAAACACAAAACTATTTCCTAATTTTCCGTTTTAAGTGGTCTTAACAAAGTCAAAGTACACATTAGTGGATATATTGTCAGTTTACTACTTGATCTTATCGGATGTGTTAATATCTCCTTTGGTGCACTAAGGATATTAGCCCAGTATCTCTCCTTTGTTATGTCTGTCAGACTTTTTCCGGTCTTATTTTTGATCAAATCCTCTCTGCCAAAATGGCCGATTACTCTATTAGTTCATCTGAGGACAACATAAATCATTTAATTTCCCCAATTTCAAGTAAAGGGAGTATATCATGTCTTTATGTGCAGTATATATGGATAGTCAATATAATAAATGTGTTTCTTGAAAATAAGGACGTTACTGATCCAATTTATACTCATCAAATGTGACCAAGCATTGTTAATCTATTTCTATTGACAGTTGTGGAGTATAATGTTGTGATTCCTACCCGTCTGTTATAGGTTTTGATCTGATCACTCAGTTCCAGCTGGACGTGATCCCTCTGAAAGGCGTAAGGAAGGTTGATGGGTCCACTCCCCTCCAGGTGGCGTACCGGCTTGACAGGGAGGCCAACTTCCAAATTCCAACCATGTAAGTGTGGCAACAAGGTTAAAAACTGAAAAAATGTCGGCGCGCGCTGGCGTCCTGGTGCAGCTGTTGCATTATTACAGGTCCAGCACAGATGTTGCTACATGGCAAACAGCGTATAATTAGCCGAAGGAAACGTGTCTGAGCCTATTTGGCGGCACGTATCCAGACGGAAGAAAAAGATATTTTCGTGTGTGTGAGCACTCTGGGTCGAACACACTAATGAGGCCTTTTTTACCGTATGTCTTTCGGAAATGAAAAAGGGAGTTCATCATCTGCTCTGTGGTCTCCAGAAGATCTGCCCCTCTCATATTTCAGAAATATGGCCCCTCTCTGCAGTGTATAGTAAATTAAGGGTTAGCACGAGCCATTTCAGGATCAAAATTGAGCCATTTTCTAAATTTTAGGAGTGGAGTTGGGGAGGGTGGTCATGACATCAATATGCTGGTTGACGGACCATTTCAAATTTGCTTTATATCACTAGGGCCGTTGGCGTTTTCAGGCGATTCCCACTTTTTATCATGAAATCCATCTCCTGCTATTTCCCCTGTGTGTTTGGTCACTGGCTGTTCGTTTCTCTTTCATTGGGATTCAGTTACGTAACTTGCTGGGACTCATCGCAACCCGCTGGGCTCCGTCACCCCGAATGTCAATGCCTGTTTTTTTGTGTGTCCCTCTTTCTCAAACCCCCCTCTGAGATTTCCTGGCAGTTTCTTCTCTTGAAAAGCTCTGCAGCACTTCAGGAAAACTGCCATGCTGCTCCTCTGCAGGGCAAAAGCAGCACTCAGTAAAGAAAAATGGAAGAAGAGGAAAAAGAAGAGGTGCTGCGAGAATTTTTTCTCCTGGTCGAGCCAGAGAATGGTCTTCATTGGTTTTATTGGAAACAGGAAACTTTTTTATAACCTCACCTTGATCGTTTACAAGATGATAAAAAGGGAAAAAAATGGGCCGTGCGGCGCCCATCCGTGAAGACACCGCCTGCTGAGGATCTGGCTTGTTAAAAAAAAAACACCTCAAGCACCAAATAAACCCCAGCAGGGCCGGCTGTTGTGATCGATTGATTTGTATGCCGTTAAAATTTAGATCGCATAAATCTGGGCCAGTGCATTTAGCCTTGATTTTCAGATATTTCATACGTCCGAGTACAAACGCCTCTCAATTTTTGAGGAGCAACGACCTTTTCAGTCCGTAAATCCACACTGGGAGCCGATTGTGGTTTAGTGCCTTGCACAAGGGCACTTTGACACCACTAAGGGACAAGTGAATGTAGCAACCAAGACCAAACAAGCTTAGACAGCAAGACCAAACACAGAGTATCCCAAAACTTCCCACGGGTCTTTGCAGAAAATCGTTTCATCTTTGCAAAAATGTGTAGATTTTTCTGAATGTATTTTTTCTGGGGTTCTTTCTTCCAGTCATTGATGCTTTGAACCCTTGACATGTAACATATTCATCACACCTTTGCTAGATGAAAGTCGTCACACCATTACTCTCCCTTTCTTCATCTCCTCCTCAGGCTGAACTTCCCTCGCGGCTTCCCGGACGAGTATTCTTTCATGGTGACCTTTCGCATGATCAAAAACACGGTCAACAAGGTGTGGAACATTTGGCAAATAGTGGACGAGGACGGGACCAAGCAAGCAGGACTGAGGCTGAACGGAGACCAGCAGGCTTTGGAGTACTTCCTCATGGGCGCTGACGGCTTCCTTCAGACTGTCACCTTTCCCGGACTGTCAGTGCTCTTCAACACCAGGTGGCACAAGGTGATGATCGGCGTGGAACGCGACCAGGTGACGCTGTACGTCGACTGTCAGCCGGTGGATCGGAAACCCATCAAGGGCAAAGGTCCGATCAACACAGAGGGGGACACGCTCGTCGGCAGGCTGGACGCTGACCCCGATGCTTCTGTTGTGGTAAGAGACCATGGAGACTGTGGAGCCTCCTAGTTGTCCAGGTCCTTGTATCCAAACAGGTGTTGAATCAAAGTTTAATTTGGTCTTGAGGACGTTTTGCTCCTGATCCAAGAAGCCCTTGTGGTTTACATGTGCTGAGCTCTGCTGAAAATCTGAAGTGCTTCTGCCGCAGCAGAGCTGCACAGTTGGGTTCCAACGTGGGGAGAAGAAAAACATAAACAGAGTACCTGCTAGGAAATTTCATTTTCAGACTCCTGAGGACTCTTTGTTTTGATCCCAGGCTGTCCATGAATGTGACACATATACATCATATACATCATGTTTTGTTTTGTTTTGCAGTTTGAACTCCAGTGGATGCTCATTCACTGCGACCCAAAGAGAGCTCAGAGAGAGAGCTGCAACGAGCTTCCTGCAACTGAGGTAAAAGAACCAGGTTTTCATCCCGCTTGGGTTTGGCTGTGGCTTTGGAGATTCCAAAAATAACATTACAGCCCAGGAACACTGTATGAAAAAACTGGACAAGATGGACACCTCATGAACAATTACCTATTTCCCTTAAGTCATACAACTCACACCTTTTAGCATGTGGAAGCAAGAACAACTACTAAATCCAAAATCAATGCATATATGCTGAAGTATGACAACTGCAAGTATGCATCTTGTTGTCTTTGCGGGTACTTTGCCCTCCGAGATGTTATATTTCTCAGAGTACATGCTGGTCCTGTTAATCAGCAGCAAACAGCGCAGCCTCCGCTTATCTCAGACTACCTGCCACTGCTCGTTTATCAGATGGTTCAAAATTCGGTTTGACCTCTGCTTCTGGCAGCAACATTCTGGCACGGCTGAAGTGGGCGAGCAGAATACAGCTTTTTTAAGTCGATGTTTGTTTGCGACTTTCAGGCCAAGTCCGAGTCAAGTTTGGCAGGACAGCTTGGTTACAAATTGAGTTAGATGTCCCCCAGACATGGACAACAGCAATACAACATTAGATGACACCCTTCAAAACAGTTTTAACATCATTACCCTCACATGTCATGGCACTATTATGCACTGTCAGTCTAAGATTTGATATATAGTAATGGTAGTGCCCATCGCACCGTAGATCATTTAATGGGTTGATATTTCTCAAATGACAAGAAAGTAATTTCTCCAAATGATTTTATACTTCTATACTACAGTAAAATACAGAAATTCCCTCCTAAATACCTGCTTACCCAGAGTGCACTCACTGAGAACCAGCTGATGAAGGGGATGAAGAGGGGTGGGAATCAGGGTGTGATCACAGTTGTGAAAAACACAATGATCCTAAAATATAATTTTGTTGATGTTTTCTAAATTGAAAAATGACTCTAACACGTCAGCTCAACTAATGAGATTTCTGCCTTGTAGACGCGCTTGTAGCTGAGAACGAGATCGTCCACCTGACTGCACACGTCTAATTTCATCAGAGCCTGCAGAGTTTTGAATAGGATTGATGCAAATGTTTCTGTCCTCCTCAGCGAGGACCCCTACTGGCGTGGTGTGCTGTTAGATATTTGGTCTAACACCTCTGCATAATGGTATACTGGGAATTTTTGGACTGTGGACTGAGATGTGGCAGCATGATTTACTCACTTTTAGGAAACTAGGATTTTTGCTTGTGCTGACACTTTTGGTGATGGTGGATGGAAAGTTTTTTTTTTCACTAACTCTCCATTTATCTGATTTCTCTTGCTTCTTCAGATGTTTGCCAATGCTGAGGTATTTATTCTTCTACTCTCTTCTGTTTGCTTTTTTTTTTCTTCTTTTAAATGGGCAAATAATCAGCTTCTCTGCTCCGATTCCTAATTGCCTTGCTTTGTTCCATATATACTGTTTGGTTTAGTTCTTGTTGCTGATTCAGGCATTGGTAGTTTCTCTTATATTTGTACCAACATCAGAGTGGTGAACAGCACCACAGGGCCATAAATCACTTTGTCAGAGGAAAGTCAATTCAAGGGACCCAGGGCACTTCAAAATGAAATAGAGTACAAACTTGGCTCTGCCATTTCACACTCTTTCTTATCCAAACATAACATCGTTTAATGTATAACGGCTAAGTGGTGAGGTAAAGGAGGTAGAGGACAAAACTGCAAGCTTTCGCCAAAGAAGCAATGAGCCAAAATTCATCCTACATAAGCATTGAGATGATGTATATTGGAACACAGAGGATCCAGTCATCACATGCAAATTAAATGCTAATCAAAAGAAATTATAGCCAAAGAATTGATCAAGTACCCAGTAAAGTCTCCAGAGTAAACGGTGAGCCTTTGTTCAAATCAGGTTTATCATCAATACATTGAAAATGATACTGTATATTAGTGTAAATGTTAAATACCTTTTAATGTGGTGATCCATGCCGTTTGTTCTCTCAGCCGGAGAAAGTCGTCCTAGGTCCCCCAGGACCTGTCGGGCCAGAGGGCGCTAGAGGACCCCAAGGAGAGAATGGCAGAGATGGGAGAGATGTAAGATTTGGCCAAATGTGTACAAATACAATGTTTGAAGTACATCGTGCCTTGTGTGAAGTCTTGACCGCGCCGATTCCTTTCGTCTCTTCAGGGTCTTCCAGGTTCTCCTGGCACTCCAGGCACTACAGTAAGTACCTCTGAACATAGAATTGTACACAACTGTAAATTGTATCATCGGATTTTTACTTGATAAGAAAGGTACAACATAAATACAGTGTACGATCTCACAGTCAGGATATCTGAAGGATCTATGCTTAAGATGACCTACTCTGTTGCTCTGTCCTAGTATAAATAGTACCTTGAATATTATGATTTATTCACACCAAACATGTTTTTAAACCTCCCTGACTGATGTCAGCAGGGGGGAGAGTGTGTGCAGGGCAGTGACATGTTCCCTGGTGTCTCTATCAGCTGTTGTAACAGTTTCTTTGTTCAGTCCCCTTCATTATCTGCTTAGGTGTACTCCAGCCCGCGTTATCGGTGAGCAGAGCGACAGCAGCAAGGCCCACCTCGCTCTGATTAATTGTTGACTGCCTCTGTGTATCTTAGCAACAGTGCGGGGCGATGCAGGAGGAAGATAAGGCTGTTATTCTCCTGTCCTGTCTGTGTCCTAGGGCACCAAAGGGGAGCAGGGGGAGATCGGTCTTCCTGGACAGAGAGGCCTACCGGGGCTGCCAGGACCTGCTGTAGGAGCCATCGCCGTCCTGAAATAACTATGTATCAATGTGCAAATGTGTTGGACTGATGGCGGCTGTTTCTCCTGCAGGGCTCCCCTGGCCCAATGGGTCCTAGAGGACCTGTGGGAGAGAGAGTAAGTGTCCACTTTGGTTATTTTAGTCGTTCCAATCATTTTTACCTGTGCTATGTCCCTGACTGTCACTGCCTCTGGACACAGGGACTTCCTGGTTTTCCCGGACCAGCCGGTTCTCCTGTGAGTCCAAATATTTACCAACTCTATCTGGGAAACTTATCGGTACTGCGAGATGACAAATTTTCCTCTCTTCATCCGTCTCTCTGCACACAGGGCCCCGCAAGCGAAGGACCTCCAGTAGGTGTCAGTGTGTGGGTCGGACTCAGATTTGTGGGACTCATAGCTTGAAGCGAACAACTGTGTGCTGTGTATCTGAATGTGATAGGGACCGCAAGGGAAACCAGGGACCCCTGGAGACGAGGGAAACATCGGGCCAGAGGTCAGCATTCAAATTAAGATACAAATTCCATTGAGAGCATCGACTCTCAGATCTATTTTGAAAAGTGCCAGCAGATGTACATGGGATTCTGCATTTTTGTAATTTGGAATCAAATATGTTTGGATGGGTATATGATTTCCATAAAAAAAAAAAAAAAATCTTATTTCAATCCTATGATTCTGGCAGGGACCACCAGGACCAAGAGGAACGTCTGGAGTCCAAGGACTTCCTGGGCCTCCAGGTCCTCCAGGGCCTGTGGTGAGGAGGACCTTCTCCTAACCTGTGTTGATCATATCTACTAATTTCATGAACCAGATTGAGGTCCAAAATGGCTTAAGTGGAGGCTTGAGACTTAAGATTTAACATGATTCAACACGTGCAATTCTTCATTTTCCCAAAACCTCCCCTACTAATGTTGTGGTCTTCTCATATTGGGATTACAGCTTCTTAAAATTGATTAAGTTTGCTAGTGATCAGCTGGTACTGGTCTTTGAACAGCTTTACAATGGATGCAAATACTGCTGGGTACATGCTGGGTACAACCCAGTATTTGGTTTTGATTATTTGAAAACCAAGTATAACAACATGTCCAGACATGGTGACATATGTGGACATGAAGAATTGCTAATTTTTTGTGCTCATGCAGCTTCATCCGAAATCCCAATATGTTTCTTTTTTGTTAGTCGTTGCATGTGTTGAATGTTTTGTGGGTGACTTTCCAATCACAGTGGGACTTTTGGCTCTCGTTTCTATTGGATGTGGCTCTGCTGTGTTTTAGGGACCCCCTGGTGCCAATGCTGAGGGAAGTGGGGAAGCTGTGAGTGTTTACTTGTCTATCACTTTATCAAACAGCCTGTGGGTGCACGACAGTCGGTGTGGTGATGTGGTCACTGATGAGTGTGCGCGAGCAGTATTCCATCATGGTCTCTGTATTCCACAGTGTCCCGCAGCCTGTCCCGCTGGGCCTCGGGGAATACCGGGAATACCGGGAATGAAGGTGAGGGACATCAGAGAGTGAGGCTCAGTGACTGAGCCAATCTCTGAGCCTTTTGGTCGCGAGTTCAACCTCAGACTCTGTCTTCACAGCTTCTTTACTAAATACATGTTTTTAAAATGAGTAGATAAATGCAATTATTTGCTTTGGTGCTTTCAGGGACACAAGGGTGTGGCAGGGGAGCCTGGAACACCTGGAGAAGATGGTGCTAAGGTACAACAGCTCACATGTATATTCATGACATACAAGTGCTTAAAACAAATCTAACTCAGTGTCACTGCCACTGCATGACTAATCTGTGCAAACCTCACATTAATTTCAGCCTCAGATGGGTTGACGTTGGAAAGGCACCTACAGTGACATGGGGGTTGATTGAATTAGAGTGAGCCGTATATCCTGCTGTAATTAAATTGAAATTCATCATGGATTGATGAAGGATAATTTATTTTTCCCCAGGGAGACACAGGACCTCAAGGTGCTCAGGGTCTCCCGGGTCGCATGGGAGACGATGTGAGGAAACTTATTTTCACTTTCATAATCACAGTGTGGGTGTGCGGCAACTAATGTGTCCTCATGTAATTTTCATTTCAGGGTCAACGAGGTGCCATTGGTTTCCCCGGCGCTACAGGAGAGAAGGGAGACATAGTAAGTCTGCCAAGTTCTAGTGTGCATACTCTGTCTACGTGTTTCGATTACAAAAACTTTTAATTCACTGCATAATTGCCACTCTGCGATTTCAATTCTAAGATGTATCAAGTATTGTTTTGATAAAATATGAGAGAATAACACTCAGTCAGCCACAAATGTATCATAATTAATGGTAGTGGTGGTGGTAAAAGTGGTATTAGAAGTAGCAGCTGCTGCAATAGTAGTAGTAGTAGAATTATTTACAGTGAGTTTATCTTTTTTATAAAGCTCTTGAATTTGTTGAATATGTGGTTTTCAAACCTCCATGTATTATCTTATCAACCGCTTGTATGATTGCATATTGTGCCAGCATAATTACTCCTCATGATAACGCTAACACCTCATGTTACTGATATTTGTTTACTCGTATGAATGGGAAACATTTAACTGTCCCCTCCATTCATCAGGGGCAAGCAAGGCACAAGTGTGTCTCTGTTCTTGGCTGCCATTCATTTTGATGTTTGCTGCTAGTCGCATCTGATTTGTTTTCCCAGGGTCCACCTGGATTCAATGGCAACCCCGGACCTACAGGACCACCCGGAGCCCCGGTAAACTGCCTCAATTCAGAACCAAACACATTCTTGTGTAATTTGCTCATACAGGGTTACAATAGGAACATGATAGAAAATTACCCAAACAGTTTAGTTTTGAATAACTCCAACTTCATTTCCTCTTACAGGGCGTGGAGGGAATTCGAGGACGTCCGGGCTTGGAGGGACCCAAGGGTGATGATGTGAGCGGCACAGGTTTCACTCAGATGTTCAAATGAAATACTGCATATTGCAGGAATATATTCATGATCCCCTTTCCATTTCAAATGCGTGCTTCGGTTTTGATTAGGGAGCTGTGGGACCACCAGGAGAACAGGGGCCTGCAGGGGAGCCGGGGGAGTCTGTGAGTGCGCTGATGTGACAGAATAGAGTGACACATGTTCTGCTAATTCTATGCTTGCCTGGACCTCCCTCAATCTTTAGTGCAGAGTAAATTTTGGGAGGGTTCGGGGTTTATGAGAGTCTGGTCTGACATTACAGGGGGAGCCTGGAAAAGATGGATTGGACGGACTCCCAGGAACAGATGGCGCTAAGGTGAGGTCACCCACTGAGGTAGTTAGAGTAGCTGGGAGGTCAAATATTCGTCTGAACCTTCCATCCATTACTTTTTTTTAGAAGGAACCCATGTTGCTTTCTGTCTGTTACTCTTGAGTGAATGCTATTTGCTGATATGATCTCTACTCAACAGGGAGAACCGGGTGCTGCTGGAGCAGTTGGTATCAGGGGGATTGTGGGTATTCCAGTAAGTGTGATTTTTTTCTTTAGCAGGAGTGATTGATGTGTTTTTGTATAAAACACTGATATATTGATTATTCTCATGTATGAATGGCAGAATTCATCCACATCACCTTCAGCACTGAGTTGTAGCGATGGGAAATGTATTAGATTTGGGAAACGACAAACAATATAGAATTATCTTCTTTTTTTCACATCAAGTTCATGTTCATGTGTATCATTAATGCTTCCGATAACTATTGGGCTCTGATAAAACCCATTTTATTGACTTGTTTACCTCTTTAAAAAAAAAAAGGAAAATCTGCAGCACCTCTCCAGATTAATGGTGTAGGAGGTGGAATAATATATTGACTTTCTGTTTTGTTTCACATGACTGATTTTGTTGTTCTATTTTTATGTGTAGGGGCTGCCAGGGAAGCAGGGCATAGTCGGACCCCCTGGTGAAAAAGTAAATTGAATTGTCTTTAATTTAATGATGGATTGCCAGAGTTTTATGGCTAAACTACTCAACTTCATTAGAATTCACATCACTGGAGGCAACTTGCAGGAATCTAGTCAGTAACTCAAGGTCTTACTTGGACGCAGGGCGATACTGGTGCCGAAGGAGCCATTGGACCAGTTGGACTCCCGGGAAAGCCTGTGAGAGTTTCCCAGCATGCTCTGTTGTGAAACATCTTCCTCTCTTGCCTCAGAGGTCTGGACCTCATTCCGTTTGCGATCAAAAATCTTTGCAGGGTGAAACAGGGGCAGCTGGAGCCGATGGGAAACCAGGAGAGAAAGGAGCCGCTGTGAGATTCATTTTATTTCAAAGTGGAATTCTATTTGACAGAGAATTAATCTATCAATTGTTCTGAGATGTATTGTACAATTTTCAAATTCCAGGGTCTAACGGGGAAACAGGGGCCTGTGGGGCCTGAAGGCACCCAGGGTATTCAGGTGAAATGTCATTACACAACCACACACTGTATGAATACTGCTCATCACCATCACAGTTCAATTAATTAGACAGTTAACATCCCTAAATGTGTCGTTTATGCTAATATGATGTGTTTACAGGGTGAGAAAGGTGACAGAGGTGCCACTGGCGCCAAGGGACTGAAGGGTCACACTGGACTCAAAGGTGACCAGGTCAGATCAATCTGTCTTTAAAATCACTGCCACTGAGCAAAATGCCTTTCATATCTGCAAGGAAATGGATTGGATTGATGATGAAGGTGTCTGATTGTCTTGCCTGCAGGGACCCATAGGCCCAGTTGGTCCAAAAGGAAGTCAGGTGAGCAGACGCTCGAATTCAAACGTATTTCACGTCCGCTTGTGGATACAAGATTGAATTTGGAATGTTTCTCTCTGTGGTGCATTTGTGAATAGGGGGATACGGGCATGGCTGGAGACCCAGGCGTGAAGGGAGATCAGGTGGATACACACTGAATACAAAACCAACTCGATACACCAAGTAAGGAGCATATAGGTTTGTCTGAATGAGATTTATTCTCTGTTTTCCAGGGCCCTCCTGGTATTCCTGGGATGAAAGGACAGGCGAGTAGTCCATCCTATTATCTTCCCTCCAAATATGGACATTGGAGGTCTTAATTGTGGCTTTCATAGGGATTAATTTGGGCAATAAAACATTGGTCAGTTCAGTTTTATTTGTATAGCACCAAATCATAACAGGAGGTATCTTAAGGCGCTTTCCAAGATGGATTAGGTAAAGACCAAACTTGCTGAACATTTGCAGACAGAGACCCAAAATTTCCCCCATTAGCATAGTTAAGATAGTTTCCCTTCCTTACTTTTTTTTCTATTTCACATGAAGGCTGGAGCAAAGGGTCAGCGGGGAGCCACAGGGGCAGAGGGAAGACCGGGCCAGACGGGTCATGAAGGTTTAGCTGGTCCTATGGGAGCTCGTGGCTTGGAGGGAGAACCAGGCCTTCCTGGAGCAACAGGACCAAGAGGATTACCAGTAAGTACAAGTGGTGTGATACCATTGAGGTTTCATGGTGGAATGAGTCACACTGTAAGTGCAATACATTCGTGATGAGGTGAAAGGTAATTTATCAGCAGCATTTGTTATGACACCGCTCCTACTTCTAATCTTTAGTTTTTCTGTTGCTTTATCATTATCTGCAAGTGCCTCCAAGTTTGTTTTTGGCCTTGATTGAGTATTTGTCTGAATCTGTTTTGGAGCTCATCTCAAAAGTAATGACATCGCAAATGCTGAATACATTTTGCTCCAAGATAAGTCAAAATTTGATGAAAATAAGAAAAGAGCAGTGGAACGGATGGTGATTATGGAACAAAATGAAGGAATATTTCAAGGTTTAAGCCTGTCTGGCTGTGCAATAGATCATTCTGAAATCACTCAATAAATACAGTGAATCATAATAGATGATGGCCACAGTGGCGCCTATTCCTCAAATCTGTAACATTGCTGTAATGTTGTTGAGTTTTAATGCTTATTTTACAATTCTCAGGGTCCCAAAGTGAGTGATGAAAAGCTGCGGGAAATGTGTGCTGCTGTTGTTGAAGGTAAAGTCTATTTTCTATTCTTTTGACCTGATTCTTGCTCGTATTTGCCTCTGCTGTCAAAGCCGCCGGTGATTTTGCTCTCACACTGGTTTTGCTCTTCTGCAGAACAATTGGCAGAATTTAAAAAGGAGATTCTGAAGAAACCAGCAGCCCTCGGCGCCCCTGGTACCCCTGGACCAGCTGGCCCCCCTGGCCCCCCTGGACCTGCCGGAGAGGCAGGTGCAGCAGGGGCCCAGGGTCCAGCTGGTCCCAAAGGTCATCCAGGATTCTTTGGACTTCCAGGTGTCCCAGGAAAGAAAGGTCAGAAAGGAATTAACAATTCGAACATACAGACCATGTCGGTCCAAACACAACACAATCCAAAGGTCACTTAATAGTTTTTGATTTAGCCTAAAATTGGGATAAATTACTACATCTTGGAAGAAACCAGGGATCAAAAGAGCTGCCATCTACCATTGGCTGGGTTAAGTGAATTAACCTCATTGAAACATTCATATTTTCACAATTTAAGAAACTCCTGTGGTGCCTCAGGACAGACATGACCTACTGTATATGTGAGTTTGTGTGTGTTCCCACTGTTCTCCAGGCGACACGGGAGAAAAGGGAGATAAAGGAGACAAGGGAGAAGATGGTGTAGGAATCAAAGGAAGCCCAGGAGAACCGGGTGCAGCAGGTAAGATTCCAGAGCTGTTTGAGGTACAACACATCTCCACCTTGCGATTTCACACTCTTACCTTTTTTTTCTGACACACTTCAGGTGCACCGGGTGCCCCAGGCGTTGGCAAGGACGGCAAAAACGGAGAACGTGGTGAAACAGGGGCTCCCGGTGTACCAGGAGCATCTGGACCAAGGGGTCCCTCAGGTCCGCCTGGGCTTTGTGACCCTTCAACCTGTATAAGCAGAATTTCACCTCTTTACCTAGTTAGTGGGAAGAAATCTGCCAGCTACAAAAACAAATGAAATCGTCACTGATCACCCAAATGTGCCAGACTTCATCGCTCGGCGACCAGGCTCAAGGGCATCTCAGGAGTCCTGGTGTGGTGATCTCTGAGAGCGCTCCAACGTCTCCATTTGGAACCAAACATCCTCAGGATAAGAGGGGAAAAATAGAGATGAAGCACAACTGTAGAATACTGTATAGATGTTTAAACTTGTTCGTTTGTATTCAGAAATAGCTGCTACTGACGCTAAAGCCTCTTCCTCCAGCTGACCACGGGCCTGCAGGACTTCCACTTTCCTGACACCAAGGGCTGATGTAATCGAAACAATCAGTTCCTTCAGTCAATGTCAGGGAATCCCAATGCAATGACACAACTTTGATTTTTGTCTCAAAAATCTATCAGCCAAGTGTTAAGTCACCACTGCGCGTTATTTAGTTCTGGCTCTTATGTTTTGGTTGAAATAAAAGTGTTTTGGAGTTATTGTAGTAATGATTTTTATACAAGGCCTAGGGGGAGCAATTTGGAATAAGTAGATAGCAGTTAAGAGTAATTCTTATTCTTGTTTTAAATGGCATCCGGTGGAATTTCGCAATATTCAGGGTAAACGGACTGCAGATCTACACGAGAATTCCACACCCACCGCTGTAAAACATTGTTTTGACAAAAGGCTGCCATGTTGTTATGGATATAATCTGAATTCCGCCAGGCATGTGGCCGTTGCCTGGTTACTCGTGTGCTGGACAGAGTCAACATCATCCCTTCCCGTCTGCGCAAATCCATTTGCAGGTCAAATATGACCTTTAGCAACCATGCCAGACACAGCATGTCGGCCTCTCCAAGGACGATGCTTTGATTCAATCCAGTTTATCACAAAAAAGAAGCAGCGGTGGTTTGAAAGAGTTGCGTCGGAGCGGAGCGTCATATCCACCGCGCAAGGGTTCGTCGCAACACGAAAAAGGCCCCAAATTAACTTCCACCAGATTGTAAATGTCACAAATGAAGCGGTTCTCCTCATATTTCGAGAAAACGCAGGCGTTAAGTGTATTTGCAATGATTTTACGGTTGAATGATCATGTAAAAAGCTGAGGTTTATTGCGCAGACCTTTTATCGTCCGTAGCCCATCAGCAGTCAGTTCTGCGAGACTCCGCCAAAATTCCAGGGAATGAAATTACTGGCCACTGCATGAAGCTTTAATAGCATAGCAATAACAATGACACATACATACACAGTAAAACCAAAAGAAAACAAAGCAAAGCCAGTGTTATAAAATGGATCTATTCTTTATTACAATAAACAATACAGTACTCGTGCCTTTCCGATACTTACAAAAAAGCGACTGATCTAATCTGTTTATCTTTCCTAGCACCAATTGATCAGGGAAAATGGAGACACGTAAGGCTTGATGTTGTTAAAACCCACTGGCATGGGTTCGGATTGGTAATAACTTAGCAGTATGATGGGGGAAACAGCAACACAAAGAAGGTAAAAGCCACGTGAATGAGATGTGGGAGACGAACAACAAATCCTGTAAATGCAGCAGTAACACTCGTGCAATAATCTGAATCTTGACCGGAATATAAATTATGCCTCATACTTAAAGCTACTCCATAGATTCTTAACATAAACAGTGAATAAAACTTACATTATGATCCAAAGTTATCACCACTCCCCAAGCCAATGGGGGAATTTGGGGGAGACGAATTTTGGTGTAAGTATTTGGAGGGACAGAGAAGAGAGATGCATCTAGGCTATGGAACCACTTTGGAAATACTTGGCGAGTCAGATTTAAGGTCTTATGGGTCACATGCGGCCCAGGGGCCGTAATTTGCCCACACCCGCATCAAATGCAAGCAGGTTCACATTGAGCTTGCTCTCATGAATGGACAACACCGACATTTCTAGAGTTTTGAGAATGATGGGAACCGACACAAAAATAGATGAGACAAGGCAGCCGCTGTCGACGTTTGGAGCATTTCAGATTGGATTCAAAGCAGAGATGATGGAAATGCAACACGACAAGGACAAAGGGCTCGTACACATAAATGCTGATGGCAGGGGCGGAAACGGCGGTGATGGGGGGTGTAACTTGGAAGTATTTCAAACCGTCAAACCAACCTTCATAAATTTAGTAGAATCCTGAGGTAACACAAATCAAGGTCAGAACAACCCACATGACAGCTGATGCTTGGCGGCGGCAAAGGCAGTGAACACATGCGTGATGGATGAGTGAATTCACCTCATACCTTCTTTTGTCTTTTTATTATTTATATTATACACATAATCTATGTAATAATGTAATTTCACTGAGCCGATTGTACCACCTCAGCCATCAAGTCTGCACAGAAACCACATTTCACATTCCTCATGAATGCCACATTGATTTTAGAGGAAATATTGATGTGTTTCTCTCCTAAAACAAAAATGAGGGAGCAAACTACAATTGCTTTGTTTCGACTGTCTGATGGGTTCTAGATCACCAGTGACTTTGCAGTTTGGGGGACATTTAATTGGTCCACAAGGGACCCGAAGCAACGCCACCGAAGCGGCTGGCACAATGTCCCGGTCATCAGGATTCAGGGAGAGAACTCTCTAATTTTAGTTTCCAGGGGACAAATAAGAAAAGCTGGCCTGGTCCCTGCCACAGGGTGGATGCTTAATAAGCCTGGCACAGCAGAGAGGAAGTGACACTATTAGGGAAAGCGGTCCGCAACCAGCAGCTTTGAAGACAAAGGTGAGAAAAGGCAGTGATTACTCTTTCATGCTTAAGTCCATCTCTTGCTAGAAGACCAAAGCAGGTGGCTGGTAATGGCAGCATGAGGGAAAGAAGATGGAGGCATATTTCTAATAATTTGTATAAAGGTCAGTCTTATCATTCAATCTATGCTACGACATGAGAGAAGAAATCAATCAGTCAACATCGCCTCAATTATGATAAAATAATTCAATGAATCAACATGTGTGTGAAAATTGACATGGAAATTCAAATTAGGTCCTAAAAATAAAATTTTCCTTCCCATTTTCAGCTTTTGCCCCTGCTTTATTTGTCATTATTGAAAAATGTTGCGACAGTACTCAGTAATGGGAAAGCGAACACTCCTCTGCAGGTGTGAGAGACGGCCATAGAAAACACACACACAAACACACGCTAACATTCCGACACTCACCGCCAGCACTGCTACCAGAGATTGGACCCACACACACCTTCTACCTCAAATGAAATGAATCCTTCTTCGGACTTTGCAAACACTGACACAAGTGGAGAGGATCTCTGGCGACAGATCGATTTCGGTATTTGGAAAAAAAAAATATTCAAAGCTTTGCTTAGTCTGTGGTCTGAATTTGTTTGGGGATTGTTTGTAATTGATGATTGGCAGAGAGCAGCAAATGCTGAAAGGAAAGAGCCGGCGATGTAGAAGTGATGTTTCTCCAAGTGTGCAATGTCTGCGTGTGGAGGAGATTGTTCAAGACAAATTATGGAACAAATACTTGCTGTGCGTCACCTCTGTTATCTCCACGTTCCTTAATTCTAACAGGAATATGTGAGAAAATCTGCTTAGCTGCCCCACTTCTGACCACAAAAACTGAGATTTCCAAAAGACAAAAAGAATTTGACTGGCAGCACGCTTTGCTTCAGCCCTCCACGCCGAGGTTATTATCATCTCAAAATAGAAAAAGTTCTGGATTCGTACTGACGCTTCGGAGTTCATAAGTTCCAGCTTGCCTTGGAGCTGTTTGTGTGTGTGAGTGTGAGTTTAAGTTCCCTTAACGTTTTTGGTGTGGGGTCTCTGTGCCAGGCTGGCATAATAGGCACACTGGGAGGGGTCACACTGGCCCTGAGGCCCTGGAGGTCCGGGCTGACCGTGAGGCCCGGGGTTTCCAGGCTCTCCCTGGGCGCCCGCTTGTCCCGGGGTTCCGTCTTTACCGTATCCAGGCATACCAGCCGGGCCTGAGGCAAAGACACGGGAACAGAATCAGGTCAGATCCTAAACCTGGTGGAAGACATTGGAAGAAGAACAAGGGAAAGGTACCTATGGGACCTGGCAAGCCTGGAAGTCCTCGTTCACCGATGCCAGGTTCTCCCAACTCTCCTTTGGCTCCTTTCTCACCTGGAAGGACGTAGGAGGTGCAGCGCAATCAGAATTTTCAGTTCATGGTCAATGGGGACATGAGACAAGTCGCTGCTGTACAGCCAAAAAAAGTTGATAGAGGGAATTGAAAAGGAACGAAAATGAAATAGAAGAAATATCATGAAAAAATGACTTTTGCAAGTTTGTATTTGTACAATAGGCACCACTTGAGAATAAGTCAAGTTCAAACCCGTTAAGGGTCCTCACCTGGAGGACCCAATGGTCCCCTGGGTCCCTCTCCACCATTCTGTCCAGGCTGGCCAGGCTCTCCAGGAGGTCCCTGTCGTCCAGGACTGCCGTCCTTCCCAGGCGGACCTGGGGGCCCTGGTCGGCCTGCTGTGCTCTTCACGTGGGCCGGCTGCATCTGAGCCATGAGGTACGCCATTTTGGCTGCACATGAATAAAGAAAGACGTTAATATCTGTCAAATCTCTGGGAAACTGTGAAAAATGAGACAAATGTCTCATTCAGATGTTGTTCCAGCCCTCAGAGGGGCGAGGAAATCAGTTTTACAATCACCATCTAACTGCTTCGCCAACTCCTCCTGAATGAGTCGCCGCATCTGCTCCAGTGATACTGACTCTCCCTGAGGTCATGAAAAAGAGTAACATTTCACCACTTCATCAGATTCGCAAACCATCGCACTGTGCATCTTCGTCATCGCGTCAGCTCTGGTCGGACATGCTGCTCCACTCACCCTTGGACCTGGTTGTCCAGGATTTCCTGAGGGTCCCTGTGGCCCAGGTGCTCCCATCTCTCCAGGAGGTCCGCCCATTCCCATCATCCCTGTGTGTCCCTTCCTTCCTGGGGGTCCTGGATTTCCAGGCATCCCTGGATCCCCTGTGTGTCCTTTGTCTCCTTTTATTCCAGGTAAACCCTGAGTGACGTCAAACCATTTTAAATAACCATTTTTGTCGGGCTGTCAGATTAAAAGTGTCAGCGAGGGAGCCAGGCACAGCTCGCACTCACCGACTCTCCCTTTATTCCTCGATCTCCAGCTCTGCCTGGTATCCCCTACAGGAGGCCAAAGAGGAGGGATGTGAGCATGGACTGCGCCCAAGCCTCACATCGGTTGCATCAATACATTGTTCACCCATGCAAACGAACTGGTGAGAAGTCAATACCTGTTTTCCCTCTGGCCCGGCTGGTCCTGGCGGGCCCTGGAAATGTAGAATAAAGCTGATGTGTAAACCGCATTTGTTGTTTTAATGGGAAACGACAATGTCTGGCACTTACCGTGGGACCTTTAGGACCACTAAAGCCCGGTAATCCTGGACTTCCAGGCTCCCCTTTGGCCCCCAGGAGACCCTGAAGCAGAGCAGACACACGGCTGAAGGAGACCAAGTCAAAAAATACACTCGTTATCTGGGATTTGCAGGGGTTATCGCTTATGTCCAAGGATAAATCCTCACAAAGGATATTGCGATGCGACCAGCAAGACAGAAGAAATTTGGGTTTATACACCCATGGGAGAACTGGGCAAAACCAACCACAATTGCTGATGTCGCCATGTTTGCATATTTACAATTTTTACAGGAATATTTCAGAGGTCCTTATGGCTGCATTCTAGCCAAAAACACATTCCTCTGTCCTCTTCACCTCCAAACACCAGTTTGCCTCTCTGACTACTGCCTCCTCTGGGCTTTTGCTGGTGACCTGCTCCCTCTGCTGACAAACCTCCAGCACGCCTATCGACTACCCAGCCAAGGGGGGCAAATTTTTGGCTATTTTCCTCCATTTTTAGGGAAAACACACTATTTTTTAAACTGAGAATTACTAAGCATGCATAGTAATGAAGTAAGTATAAATTAAAAAAATCAAAAAATTAAAATTAAAATTAAATGGTTAAAAAAAAAATTAAATTATATTAAATCAAATTAAATTAAATTTCGGCTGACAACACGTAAGAGATATGTTTGCATCAAAAAATTGGTTAAAGAACAAAGGAGGGAGCATCTTACCGGGGTTCCAGGGTTGCCTGCCTTTCCTGATGGACCCGGCTCACCCGGTTTACCCTATTTTACAGAAAAGAAAATTTGGCGTCCAGTCACGAGGAGAGACAGCGAGACGGGGACAGAGACAAAAAGTGAAGATCGACTGGGGAGAACAGTAAGAGGAATGACTTCACTTCCGCATCTATCTGTCTTCTTGACATTCTGCTGCCTCCGTCTCCTGCTTTGCGAAGGAGTTTGGCAGCTTTGTCATAGATGTAAATGACTCACCGGCTCTCCTCTTGGACCCATAATTCCCTCTGGACCCGGAGGACCCTTGAGCCCCTGCAGAAACAAAGAAAAAGAGGGTGCACGTTTGCCTTCCTGCATAGGGAAAATAATGTTTCTTTAAATTATACAAGCGTCAACATACATCCTGGCCCGGTTTGCCCTCCCGACCAGGTGATCCAGCCTTTCCATCTTCTCCCTGTTCCCAACATGAGAGAAATATTACAAGCAGGAAGAATGTATTCACTCCTGTACAAAACAGCAAAGGGTGAGATGACGAATTTCATGATAGCGGTAGTGATTATTTCGTGTACTTTTTATCCTCAAAAACACCTCTAAGATTCTCAGATTCCATGCGTCTCTTTGTGGGCCTGATCTGACGTATTCACGGTGCGTATCCATTACCCGACATCGCACTGACATTCATCCTGCTGGCTGAAACCTGCAATAAATACGCCAGTTGTAATTGCAGTCTGCCGAGAGCCTTTCATCAGGGCTGGCTGGCGTTATTTCTTTGCAATAGGTGCAGTGATTCGCTGCTAAATTTGCACTTCCTACTCGGTAAATCAAACTTCACTTTAATGAATAACGCTACGCATAATTTCCAAGAGATTGACATTTAGTGACACTAATTATAATTCTCCAAGCACCTGCGGGCTCGGTCGTGCCTCTGTAGCATGTTGTCTACTGCAGAGTGTGGCAGGCTGGGAACAGGCCAAAGAAAGGCTGCCTGGCTCATTGGCAGGGCAGCCAGTGGTGAGCTGTGCCATCGGTCATGGCACCTTGGCACAAACCTTTCCCGAGAGCCGATTCAGAGTGAGGCGCAAATCAACGCCAACACAGATTATCTCAGAGCGAGTGTGCAAAGCCAAAGAAAAGCTTTTTGTGCGACCCTGCAGTGAGTCATCGGATTCAGTTTGGAGCAACAAAGGAGGTATAAAAAAAGGAAGTGAGGAGGTATTAAAATAAGTCAAATTGCAAGTGTCAGTCTTAATAGAAAAGATTTGCACCTACACACAATAAAAAGAAAAGTAGATGGATGGATTTAGCTGAATTTTAACGAGGCGTTTTACCAGATTTGTCATGTGGAACAAAAACACAGAGACACAGTATTTGATTTGCATCATAGAGATTCAACTGTTGCCACAGTGACCAACATGGATACCAATTCTTTACATCTGACTTTATTGCCATGCGATGCGGCATTATGGACACGTTTTGGTGTGACGCAGCAAAAAGCAAAAAGCGCCAGTGCTGTGTTGCATTTTTGGGTTGGTGTGGCTGTTCCAAGAAGATCCAATCTGTCATTAAACGGTGATTACACCGCCTGAGAAAAGTGAGCATCAGCGCTTTGCTAATGTGTATGAATACATTCATTTCCTCTTGCTTCCTACTTGCTAAAAAGTCCCTATTAACTTGAGAGGGATCATCGTTTTCCACAATCTCCCCAGGCAGTGCGTGTATCTATCTACATTTTGTTCGCTCTGCAGCATTTTCGTAGTTGCCCACGATGGAACTTCATGTAAGAGTAGAATCTAAAAAAAACCTGCAGTTCAACAGCTCATTATTTGGTGGTATTTGGTTTCTGATTGATAGCTTACACACAGGGAGGTGGAGATGTCAAACTGTGCTAAAAATGTACTGTAACAATGCCGAATATTGAAAGTAGGTACAATAAAGCCTGAACAGTAGCCCTTAAGTATGGTGTCACACAGGCAAAATCTTCCAAATCCTCAAACTTGGGTAAAAACAGATGTCAGAAAAATCCCATTAAATATTATCAGCAAGGGGGTGGAGCCTTTATCGGAACCACAAAAAGTGAAAAAATATAAAATAAATGAGTGCCAGACGCCATACTGACCTTGTTGCCTGGGCTTCCAGGTTCTCCCCTGTGGCCTTTGAAACCCTAAACAAAGGAGAGGATGATATAAAATCCACAGCCGAGTTTCTCTCATCAGATCTGTTCCCTGGGTCCTGGCGGCCACTCACCGGAAGCCCCCGCATGCCGGGGTTACCCTGCAGTCCCGGTTCGCCTTGCTTGCCCTGGAGTTACACCAGAAATAGAAACCTGGTTTGTCTTGTGTCGCATTAAGGATTCATGTGTTTGAAAAGTCTACAAGCTGTCTTCTCACCGGTTCACCTGGTTCCCCTGGCTGCCCGTCTTTTCCCATCTTCCCCGGCTGACCCTGCAAGGTAGGGACACTGAGCATTTAGCAGGTGCACTGGGGGATTCTTTCACATATCTATAGATCAGATCGTCTCTTTTACCATCAGCCCAGGAAGACCTGATGGTCCCTGAATTCCTTTGAGTCCCTCTTTGCCCTGACATGGACCAAACAAACAAACACAAACATGTCGGTGTCACCACAGAAAAATGATTAATGGCTGCTATTACTTCTCTGGCCAGCCGGCCAGCCTAAATGCTGGCGGGATGAGGGCTTGTGTAATAATGACACATGGGTAATAAGTTTTCTAAGGGTAAAGTACATGGAGTGGAGCCTGACCTTTTCTCCAGGGGAGCCCGGGGGACCCACAGGACCGGGTTGCCCGTCGTTACCCTGGTGATGAAAGGGAAAGTGTCAGTAGAGGTCAATGGGAACAGAAAATAGAACTAACAGACAAAGTCCAATTAAATGGATTGGTTTCTAATGCTGTGCAAAATGTAGAAAAGTATTCAGACATGTATGCAGAGTAAACAAACAAAAAAAGACATTAACTTACAGGTGTCCCCATTAACCCTGATGGTCCTGGATGGCCAGGGGGCCCAGGATGACCCTTTCAATCAACACAATCACCTTAGTAAATGAGTCAGACTCGCACTGTATCATTCTGGATTTTGTGCTATATTCAAAATTGCCAAAAAGACCAAAGAATGTGAGACAAAAATTCTTAATTCAGATTTGTACCTTGTCGCCTTTGTCACCGGGAGTCCCACCAGGGCCACGATCTCCCTTGATACCCTTTGATGGAAAAGAAAAAAGACACAACTGTAAAATGAGACACCACCCTGTAAAAAGAGAATAATTTCCTACATCTGCTCAAATGTCCATTGAAGGTTTCACCACTGCCTCGTTTCCCTTCACGAACAATGAGACCTGATGCCACTTTGAGCGGTGTTGGGTGCTGTTGTGGTTTTGTATTTCACGTTTGCTTTGTCGCACGTTTCCATCCGCTGACAGCTCCGTACTTAGACTTACCTTTGCCCCGTCAGCTCCGGGGGGCCCTTGAGGTCCGGCTGGTCCTGGCTTCCCCTGTAATGACGCAGCAGACAATCAGTCTCTGTCCGAATGGGAGGCCAAGCCAACGATGGAGACACAGCGCCCCCACCCTTACAGCAAAGGTACATACGAGCACACACACTGCAACATACCTGCAGACATTGTAGGGCAACAGTACCGGTAAATAGTAGAATATCAGATTTGAATGATATAGTGTGTCAATTTCCCTACCTGATATCCGTCCTGGCCACTCTTTCCTGGTGGTCCAGTGTGTCCTTTCTCCCCTGGGATACCTGGTAGCCCCGGCGCTCCGGGTGGACCTGCAGGACAGTCTGAGCAGACGCCCTGAACAGACAATGGTGGACAGATGTTTGACTTAAAGGGATCTGATTTTTCTGGGATTAATTGTGAGATAAAAATATTCCTACTTTTAGGTTGAGGTCAGAAAGGTCTGCTGCCTTTCCCTGAAGAAAGAGAGGAACGACTTAAGGGTTGCAACACTTGGAAGATCCTACAAGAAACTGGTTGCATCATTTCTTAAAATATAAGCTTAAAATTGTGATTGATTTAATAGGATTGGAATTGGAAAAAATATTGCAAGAAAAAAATACAGGTCCTTAGCAGGTAGTAACAGGGACAAAGTTGTAAATTAAGTTGACAGTTCAGTCCTCAAAAAATCTAAGCCACTTTAGGAATACTCAATGTACTTGACCTGCCAACGGTCAAGCATACTTGGAGGCTCTCCAGGTTACTTACGGGTTCACCGGGTGATCCCTTCTCTCCGGGACGTCCTGGTAAACCCTGCACAACAGGCAAACATGCAGAAATAGATTGTGGAGCTGAAAAAATGTTAGTTATTGAATCATGGGGGAGAACATTTGCTCACAAATGAAATCTGTACCACAGAACAGCTGCAATCTAAACAGGGTCTCCAAGATAAATCTCCACTGACAAAGACATTTTCTGAACTTACGTTGTGTCCTGGTGGACCCTGAGGACCAACAACACCTGCCGGGCCCCTCAAACCCTAAAGCAAAAGACACAAAACAAAGAGACATGAGCGATTTCTCCTAAATCTGGAAGGCATACTGACCGATGAGCTAGATTTCAATGGAGATACTCACAGCAGGTCCTGGTTCTCCATTTTTCCCTACAGGTCCCTGAAAAGAAGAAAAATATTGTTAATGTTCTGTAAATGACACTTATAATAGTGGAGATTATCAGTGCTACTCATACCGGAGGTCCCAGTGTCCCCTCTCCAGTTTGTCCCCTGTCCCCTGGCAACCCTGGTTGTCCCTGTATCCCCGGAGGACCCTGGGGAAAAAAAAATCCCAAAGTCTCCCTCAGCTCGCTGCACTTTGGTTAATGTCATTTCATTTGGGTTGTTTGGCTACGAGTCCTGCCTGGCACTTAAACTGGCCCACACTCAGCCGGTGGCTGCTGATCCCAGAAATACCATCCCAACTTTAATCTGCGCTGAGAAAACACCGTCCGAGCTTGACATTTTCTTACACAGCGACGCAAAACCCTATGGATGATGGACTGGACCATTTAACACCATTAATCTGGCAAATGCCCCTGTCCGACTCCCACCCCCCACACCCGTGATCAAACTGTTACCACCAAAATAAAGGGGGAAAAAAACGTGGTTATTATCAAAGCTGAGGTCACAGTGTGGTGGACATAGAAATTGCCTTTGCTACTCTCAACAAAATTGAATTGTTTTTCTCATCCATGCCTGGAAAAAAATGGGTTTCGCATCAACAAAGGAGCACCTGTGCATGAAAAAACATCTTGTGCAGCCAATCAGTCACACACACGAATACAGACAAACACACAAACTCACACACACAAACTCGCACACACATACACACAATTGCGTGAAAATGTCTGGGTTTGTGTCACCTTGAGTCCCGGGGGTCCTTGAATTCCTTGTGGTCCTTGATCTCCCTGTAATATCACAAATGTATTAATTCAGGTTCCCCGTTTTCAATAAAAAGTGGATTTTTGGACATGTTAACATTCATTAGGGCTGATAATTGCACTTCAGGGCCGCACCTGGCAGCTGTAAAAAACAGAGCTGCAGAGCTCCTGCCTGGTTTTAATGTGATATATCTTAACAACGTTCTTCCTGCAGGTTTGTGCCCCGTCAGCAGGATTGGCCACATGTCAGCCGTGAAAAATGATGAAGACACATGTTACCCCCGTGCACCAAAATGTGCCTATTCAGGCTTGTTTTATCCTCACAAAGCCGGCCTTCCTGCATCGTGGTCCACGTATGAAGATAAATGGCATAAAGAGGCGAATTTCTTCTTTACTTTTTGCGCCGACAGCTTCAAAGTACAACAGACTTTTTCTCCAGTAATCAGCAGTGAGGTTGTTTATGTAAAAACATATTTTGTCTGGTAGAGTAAATTAAAATAAAGCACAATGTGCTGTGATACTTGGCCCTCTCGACACAAACACCACAGACACTTCCCATCTGCCTTATCATGCACGTTTCTTACTTGTTTTCCATCTTTTCCTTTCCCAGGCAGACCAGGGGGTCCAATCATGCCAGGCTCACCAGGGGGACCGCTTGGCCCTGCTTGACCTGGTTTGCCAAAATCACCCTGAAAAAATAAGACACAATAAAGTAGCATTGGCATAAGTATGTTGTTCCTATGATACAATGAGTTTTTGCTCTGTACACGCCACCACAGTATACACCAACTTACTTTACTGGCTCAAATTTGCTATTAATGCATCGCACAGGGGTACATTAAAGGAAGTGCGAACACTTCAAGACACCCGAGGAAGCACTTTTTCCTTTGAAATATACTGCATAAGTTCCATATTTAATGAGTAGCCATGTGTATCTTCTGTTCTCTGCAATGATGTAACCCCTACTATTTGAGGACCATCTAATTGTCTAACCTTGTCTCCTTTAAGTCCAGGAGGTCCTGGTGGTCCCAAGGGGCCTGGGATTCCCTGCAGGACAGTGATACAGTTGGTAACAACACACAGAACCGTGTAGCTCAAGCTGCACCATCACCATTTCCAACCAGTACACGTGGAGCCTCACCACTGTTCCTGGTAATCCACGGGGACCAATCGGGCCTGCGAGCCCAGGTGGACCCTATGAGAAATGGGCAGCCATTAGAACGCACCATTGTCACTGTTGCACCAAAGTGAAGAACATTTACACAAACAACTCACAGGGTCTCCAATACGGCCAGTTTGCCCTGTTGGACCAGCGTCGCCTTTTGGACCCTGTTTGGAAGAGAAAACAAGGAGTCAACTTACTTAAAATCATTGAATCTCAGTCCTTCTCAGGGAAGTGTGGAGAACCGCACCTGTAGTCCAGGGGTTCCCTTAAAGCCCTGCTCACCAGGTAAGCCTCTTTGACCCTTTGGAGAGAGTGCAGTACTTAGAACGATACATCAGGGCATCAGTTTGGTTATTTAGTTTGACTGGTCAGAATTATGACTTGTGTTGGATATTGTGAGACAAATTTCTTGGTCTTGGATTTGGCCATAGTCCTGGTTGGTAATAGTCTCAGACATAGACCTGGACTTAGACCAAGACCTAGACGTGGGCCTAGATATGATTTTCATCTACATCTTGATTTTGGTCCCTGTCCTGGTTTTATAGTACCTTGTTTTCAAAGTGCTCTTATAGCTCCCATACCTCCCAGCATAGTTCCCATGGTAAATGTATGTTTCTATATCATATCCAACGCAGAGGCTCTGCAATGCATAAAGGTTATGCCTAGCTAATTGGCCGAGGTTATTACTGATTTTCCCCTGAGCAGCTGATTCAGAGACGCATTCTTTTACTGAATCTCTACTGACATCTAGTGCGCCACACCGGCTTTACACTATGAGGAGTGTTAATATAGTCACCATCTCTCCAGGCCTCCCCTGCTCGCCCTTCTCTCCTTTCTCTCCAGGTTTTCCCTGTGTGAGCGATAACAAACACAGTGACATGTTATCATTCTTCAAAATCAGCACAGATAGGTGAAGAAAGCGGTGCAGAGAGGGATGATCTGCTAGGCTACTTACCGGCTCGCCCGGTTCGGGGATGACATTAGCCACCTGTGAAAAATAGCAAATTCTACAATCACTGTTCAGACAGCCGCAGACATGATTTTGGGTTAATTTAGAATCATAACAAACACACTTGGTATGATGATGATCGTCTGCGTGCCATAACACTAAGTTTTACTCACATTTCCTGGAATACCAGGTGGTCCCTGGGCTCCAGCATCACCCTGAGGCCAGAGACAACGTGATCAGACGGCGTGCATGCTAACGACCTCGTTACAGCTGAAAAGAGCTCATTACAGCTCAGACCGCAGGCTGACCAGCAGGAGCTGCTTTTCTACCAAGCAGTGACCATCCAACCTGCACGTTCTACAATTAATACACTCAAACATGCAAAATAGTTGACACACACACCCTCAACTTAGTCTTTACCTTATCACCTTTTTCACCTTTGAGCCCAGGAACTCCTAGCTGCCCTCGTTCTCCCTAAAAAAAACACAATAATTATCAGATTGCAAGCTAGTGATGAAAAATAAATTTTTCTTCAGACTAAAAATGCTCAAAGGTTGTCTGAGGTTCCGACAGGCCTCCGTATCCTTTTACTCTATTATTTATTACGTTACATAATATATGAGATGCATTTTGTTGCACACCCACCGGGATGCCCCTGTCTCCCCTTGGTCCAACGCTACCTTGGAGTCCAGGCGAGCCACGTTCTCCCTGTAAATAAATATATCCTGTGATAAATCACCTTGGCCAAAATGTAAAAATCGAAAGACTTGAGGTATGGACTCACCCTTTCTCCTGGAGGTCCTCTTGGTCCAGGAGGCCCATCATCACCCTTGTAGGAGGATATGTGACCGCATTAGCATGCAAGACTTGCAAAAAATACATACTGTACATGTACTGCTGTACACCGTTGGCGTTGTGTATCTAGAAAAAAACAAAAACACAGATGTACTGTACCTTGGTGCCAGGCTTGCCAGGAAAACCATCTGCTCCACGCTCTCCCCTCGGCCCCTTCAGGTACACAACATTGAGTAATCAGACATGAGTGTGTATGTGTGTGTGCCTGTGTCATTTATCACCTTCATTATCTATTCATCCATCTACTCATCTTAATTATGGAGATATAAACATATAAACTCTACATTGACCATCTGGTTATATGTCAGGTATGTACGGTTGTGTAACCACAACAGAAACAGGTTTGATTTATAATATTTACAGCATAATTTACACCCTCTTCCACCGTCTCTCACTCTGCCTTCGCAGCCAGATTGCATGAGATACTACACCATCGTATACTGACCACAGCACCGTCGTTTCCAGGGAGACCATCCGCACCATCTTTACCAGGAAGGCCCTTTGAGGAGCAGAGCAGTGTTACAGTAATTAGAAGATGGAATACGTGCAGATTTAATGGGAGCATTGGATCTTACAGGTTTTCCGGACTCTCCAGGTTTGCCTGAAAATCCGATTTCACCAGGTAAGCCCTAAACAGAGCAATAAATGGATAGATAATAACAATAACATTGTCTATAAACCACATCAATGACCAATAACATTTGATGTCATTTTGCTTCTGATTTGAGTCTTTTTACACTTACAGGTGGTCCAGTCAGTCCTGGATTTCCTGCTTGACCAGGAGCACCCTGAGGACCCTGGTACACAAACACAATTATCAATCATTAATTATTCCAAATTAGAATCTGAATTTGAGCTGGCCTGGCTGCTAGTCTGACAATTTAAGTTCATCAAATTTGCAAGCAAAAAAATAAAAGTGCCACAGAGTATCGCTTTGATTTCTTGCCACTAGAGGGCGACAAAGCTATGAATTAAACTTGTCGGCCTGTTGTGTATGTTTATGTGAGCTATCTGTAGACACCGTCGTCATTCGTCTGTATGAACGTCGATGAAATTGATTGACAATTGATGGTCTTCCACTTCACAAACGCTTTTGAAATATTTGAGCAACAGAAGTCAAAATGTTCTTACAATGGGTCCAGGAAGCCCGTCGACACCAGGCAGGCCACTCTCTCCTTTCTTCCCCTGAAAGACCAAATTTAAGTTAACATTTTTGTTCTAAAATGGTCTAAAACTGTTTATTTTCACACCTGTGTTACACTTTTGCAGGCGTGGTGTGCTCATACATTGGCTTAGAATATTTATAAATATAAGGTGAAATACATCAGACACGCAGCAGTCTGAGGGTTTAATATCCTCAGACTTATTATTTTCCTATCTGAAATGTCTAATATACATACAAAATGTGCTCCTCACCCTCTGGCCAAACTCGCCCGGCTCCCCTGGAAGCCCAACGACACCTGGAGGACCCTGATCAACGAGATGAGAGCTCACTCACCCACTGCACTTTACTAAACTTGAGAGAAAAGGTGAGAGGAGATAAGGGCACTCACAGCTGGTCCTTGGAGGCCTTGGGGCCCTGGAGGTCCTGGAGGTCCAGCATCTCCCTGCAAAACATCAGATGTGTGAATCATTTAATAATGTCAATGTGTTTTGTTTCTGTTCGGGTCTACAACTTTGTTTGAAAATATTCCAAATATTCATATGGAGTGTACATTACTTTGTCCTCATCTGCCATACCATATGTTCACAGTATTGTTTTTGGTTATGTTTAAATCATAAATCAAAGTTGAAATTGTCAGACTAATGATTCAAGTGTGTCATGGACTGTATTTTATTGTGTAGACATACCTTTTCTCCCCGTAATCCCTCTTTTTGAACCTACAGTTCAACACACAAGAGGAAATTACAATGAGGCTGCCATGCTGATGAACATATGATGAGTCGATTTCTCATATGTGACCATATTAGCATGCTAGGTCTGTTTTGATCTTGTGAAGAGGTGCTCCCCTACTCTTGGGGAGCAGTGCCCCCTGCTGTTGAGCCTTGAGTGGCACACTGATAGTGCAATGACAGTTGTTTTGGGGATTTTCTGCCTCATTCGACATCTTGCTATTGATCATCCATTTTTGTCACATCCATCCCAACGCGGGAGATTTTGGGTGCATCATTTGGTTTAATTTTGAGACTTACCACGTCTCCAGGTATTCCTGGAATGCCCCTCTCCCCCTATGATAACAAAATAAAAGCAAATCCCATCATACAAACTGGGATATCCGATGTAGGAATCACAATAATATGATATTTCGGTATGTTTCGATATGTGTTGCAGTATGTGTGTCTGCGTATTCCGCCTGCCAATGGGTGTTTCATATACATAAGTATGCAGCAGCGGGCACAGACCTTGTCTCCTTTCACTCCGCTGGGCCCCGGAGCTCCAGAAAACCCTCTCAAACCCTGAAATTGCAAAAGAATTTTCAGAAATACAGACAAATCTGAGGCAGAAACAGGAGGAACCGAGCAGATGTGCAGTGCTCACATCTTTCCCAGGGAAGCCAGGTTTCCCAGGTAAGCCGTCAAAGCCGGCCTGCCCCTGAAACAGAGAGATGTTTGGAGGGAGGGATGGAGGAGAGGACAGGAAGGAGGAGAGAAATGTTATGCGTTGCTTGGAGTACAGACAAGGTACAGTCCCACGGAGCAGTTTGGACATTGGCGTCTTGGTCAAGGGCATTTCGACACTGCTTAGGCAGCACCCCTAGATAGCGCTCTCCTTTCCTGTCTCCCTCAAATCAAATCAGCCTCTCCCCTGTTATTGCCTTGCAATACGCAAATCTGGCTGCATTCTGCAGAACCAGATGTTAAATTAATCGCTGCTGCCACCTCATATTTACTATCGTCTGCACAAAAAAGTTCTCGGCAAGTGTCCTGTAACACTTTTTGGGAAAAGCTGCTGATGGGAATCGTCGCTTATATACAAAGACACATTCTCACTTCCATTTTATTGGCGGTCGGGCTGAAGGTGGAGGATGTCGAAGGGTTGGGGGAAAAGGGGGGGGCTTCAGACATTATCAAAAAACCCATAGTGAGCCTGAATGAGCTGCGTTCTAACTAAACACCCACACAGAATCCCAGACAGGAAGTGTGCAGAGTCCATCATGGAAGCCACATCTGGTTGCACCATTACAGGCGTCGGTTCAATGCTCCTCAGAAAAGAATGACCTTGTTCAGAGAGGAGGTGAACCCTCGCATGCCCCCCGCCCCCGTGTCAGGGTCTGAGCGATGGGCTGCAGGTTGAACCCTGCATAGCAGCTCAAAGTAATAATTGTAATAAAAATTAAATTAAATTAAATTAAATTAAATTAAATTAAATTAAATTAAATTAAATTAAATTAAATTAAATTAAATTAAATTCTCAGTATTATCAAAAAATATACTCATGGTTATTTCCAAAGCACCAGCCTGTTCTAGCCGCCTGACTCACTCTGGCTCCTGGGTTTCCCTTCTCCCCTCTGACACCTGGTTCACCCTGAAAAACAAAGCACCATCTCAATATTATCATTATTATCCTGTGTCTTATTCCTTAGTCCTGATCCGTGATTTGAATTTAGACACTCACACCGACTCCTTTTGGTCCAGGCTCGCCAGGAATTCCTTCATCTCCTTGAATTCCCTGAGCAGGTGAAAGAAAGAGGAGTTACTATTGTGATAGTCAACTCAAAATTGGATCTACTTCAAAGAAATTTAGTAAATATAAATTGAAGATGTCATGTTGTAGAAAATGTGCCCTCGATATGAGTATGTACATAAAAACTGTGCATGTGCTAATATGTTACGCGTCAATGTTAAAGTCAAGTACAGTCGAGTATGGTCGAGCACATTCTCTTTGGCCTACTTCTCCAAGTACCATTTCCCACATTGTGTCAGAGGGTGGCAGTCATGCTCTCCTAGCTTGAGCAGGCCAGCCTTTCCAAGCCTGAGGCCCCCTTTACTGTTCACGGCCCCTTTTCCACAGGAAATTGATATCAGGTTGAGAGGAAATTGTCCAGAAAAAGGTGAGACTGCCCCCTCAGAGAAAGGCAGAGTTTTGTTTCCCCAGGAAAAGATCCGTTAACATGCTGGAACATGTTGCCTTCAGGCGGCTGGCGAATTAGAAGCGGGCAGCCACACTTGCTGAGGAACGTGTGAGCGAGACGTGATGGATCGTGCTGCAAATTTATCTTCAATTTCAGCGAAAACACACCAAGAATCATGATGGGTTGTGACTGTGTGGTCTGGAGACGCTGAACGCTCCACTAACCAGGGACAGACAGAGACTGTCAGGGCCTAAGTCTCAGGTGTGAGGTCATACAGAGATGTTGGACGTCCAACAGAGATGACGGACGTCCAACAGAGATGTTGGACATCCCAGCAGAGACAACAGAGATGGATGCTCACCTTTGCTCCACTCAGACCCTGGAGACCTGGACTACCCTGAGATCCTGCTTCACCCTTTGGAGAAAATGGGGAACAAAGGGACGATTACAAAAAATAACACACTCAGGCCTCAAACAGGATAAGATAAACAACCATAATGACAACACCAATGGTGATAACAACAACAACAACAACGTACATACACACACACACACCACACACACACACACACGTAAACACACAAACAAGTACAAACACATAAACATACAAACGAGTAACACAAAAACACACACACATGCACACACACACACACACAGCACTTGCAGAGTGAAGATAAATTCACACACAAACACAAACACACACACACACACAACACACACAAACACACACAAACACACACACACACACACACACACACACACACACACACACACACAAGCACGCACACACATACACGCACACTCCATACATAACGCTGGTAGAATGAAGATAAATTCCATCCTGACCTTGT
>OMPJ01041634.1:0-19003 GCA_900312935.1 Carapus acus
ACAGGTACTCTGCTGTCTGTGAATCATTTGAATGGATAAAACAAGGACTCATCGGCCTACTCAAAAGTCAGAATGGACATAAAACTCATTATTTCCATTGAAGGTAGAGTTGGACGAGGCAAATGGGACATCTTTGGGAACTTGAACATTAGCGCTTCTGTCACCTCTACCGACGTGTGTTTGTAGCTGCAGCTTGAAGTACACGTATCATACTTACCCACGCAACGAAAGTTTCATACTCCCCAAATATGCTGAAAATAATTTTTTAATGCTCATGTTCGTTCCGAGACGAAGCGTGATGCAGCCAATGGTACGTGAACAATCCAGAAAGGAACTAAATGCTTTGGTGCACATCGATATTAATGCAGCAGGTTCAACTCTGAGTCCTTGATTTCGCCGCGGTCCGTTATTGATAGTCCAGTGGTCATTATACGAAAATAATAACCGCTCACGTGACCAATAACGGCCAATCAGAACCGAGCATTCACACAAGCCGTGTAATAATGTTTGATAATCACCTCTCGGTGATTATCAGCCAACAATGACCTTTGACAAGTTCTTTATCCCTTACACAACATGACATGAATTTGGTTATTAAATGTTTCAGTTATCTATGGGAAATGGATTTAATGTTGTATTGCTTTCAACTTGTATTTGCAAATAAGCCAACAAGGTACTTCACAATGATCAGCAAGGTTTCTTTTTCCTCCCTGGCAGCATACTCAGGGGTACAAGTGGGTGCGCTGGCGGATATGGTTGTGTCGTCTGTCTTCCCTTCTGACCCTCGGTGTCCTCCAACTGATATTTCACTGGCAACCACGGTTTGCCCTCCTGGCAAGATGCACCCCCTGTCCCCTGGCCCTGGCTGATATCCTGCTATTGAGAGTGAGAGGATCTATTTCTGACCGTATAGGTCTAGATCAGGGGTCGGCAACATGTGGCTCACGAGCTGCATATGGCTCCTCCAGCACTAAACAGTGGCTCTGCGTGGCTTTGGAAAATTACTAAATGAATAAATACACACAGTCCTGCGTAATGATGAAACTGAAACTGACTCTGGATAGCCCCAATTTGTGGGTGCTGTGCTTGCTGCATAACAGGAGAGGTGCTAAAACGCTTTGCAGCAGTTGTTCGAGAATTGTAATCTTACATTTCATTTTTGTATCCCCTGCCTCTCTGCTGCCACTTGACATACAAGTGGATATGTCAAAATCTTGTGGCGGCTGAGTGTTTACATTTCCACGGACACAGGGTCAAAATGGCCCTTTGGGTGTCAACAGTTGCCGAACCGTGGTCTAGATGGAAATCATTGCACCTGTGTATTTGTTAGGTAAAAGTTAAACTCTGTCTCTCTTTGCATTTCCAAAATATCACTCACGGCGTCATATGTAATGTCTGATGTTGTTCAAGGTTCCTATTCATTCACTTCAACTTCTAGGTTTAGTATTTGGGTATTTAACAGCTGTCAGGTTGCTTTGCCAATAGCAGAAATATCCAGAGCTATAGTTTTTCCCCACAAACAAATTGTGTGATATTGTGTTACGCATGATTTTTTTGCAATGGTCCCAGGCTATGGAGTTGCTGTGGGCCATAAAGCATTAAGCACTAGGCCACGCTGTGTTCCCCCATGCACCGAATTCATAATTTCCCTGTCCTCGCCATACTGACACACACAGATGTTGATTCTTTGTCTCTGCTTGTGTAAATGACAAATTGCAGTGCTGGCTTCACCAATCACTTTTCTGTTCACTCCACAAAACATAAAAGAATTCTGGATGAGAATTAGCGGCTGATGCAATGAATGAATGCCCTGCCCTTGCTTTTGTTCACCCCTCGACACACACTGCACAAAAGATGTCAATGATAAAAGTCTGACACTTTACATAATGTTTGTTGCTAGAGTAACTTATAGTTTTAAATTAACATTTGAAACAAGGATACCATTTTCATGATGTAATTTTATTTTGTCTATGAATCGGCACTGCATTCATGTTTGTGCTTTTTTTGCTGTTGATATTTTGCTTATCTTAGTAACATTTTTTCTCAGGTGTTCCATAAGTCTAGAAATAAGCACCTTTACTGACAGTCCAAACTGTCTCTTCGCTGTTCATATCTGTCTCATCTTTCAGGACAGCTTTGGCAGTTATCATGTCGTGGAGGTCCTCAAAGAAGAGATGGAGGAGGGCAGGTTAGCTATACTTTGCCATTGCCTTTGAGCGCTACACACCTTTGTGTCAACTAATAAAAGTGTTGACAGATGAGTTTTAATAGTTTTAATAGTGTTGAGAATCAACGAATATGTGGTGTATAACACTGGCAAGAGAGTGTTGGAGGACCTCGTTGTATGACAAAGCAAGTTTGTTTTCAAATATACCGACAATGCATGCTAAATTGAATTCTCCTCCCCAGTTTGGACTTGATAGATGAGCTGGAAAACACTGACACAAGAGACACAGTTCAACTTTACAAAGAAGAGGTACCAAAGAATGGAATCAAGTATTGCTGTTTCTACAAGGTCAGTTTTCCTTGACTAAACCTGTCAATTCTTGTGTCGACAGAAAACAATCCTGCGCTACTATGTGTTTGAAGGGCTGCGCTATCTCTGGTTGGACAAGAAGGGGGCTTTTTGCCTCGTCAGGTACTGAAGTTCAGATTGTCATATTGGATAACACAGTGGTTGACTTGAAAAGAGCTGGCAATAGTATAAAGGAGATTTAGAGTAAGAATAAGTAAGAATATGTCTATACTTGAACTGTCACTTTGTTTTGTCCCTTAAAGTTGTCAATGCAGTTGTAACAACTAGTTTAATGCACAATTTAATGTGCACTGAAACCTCAGACCACTAGAATTATTTGTTCCTGAACTTTATTCACAGATCACAACATTTGCTTTCTGTGACAAAATTACAGTAGGTTTTTTAGCAGTCCAAGAAGGATCTTTTTCTAAACAACAAATTGTTAGTAGAATGTAATCAATTGCATGTAGAATACATTTTTTTTAAACAAAACACATTCTTATATGAATCAACACACCTCAAATATAGGTTTATAAAAACAGGCTGCAGTCTGCTGAAAACCCAGACTTGCCGCCTGCTTCTATGACCAGTTGGATAATAACAGGCGGTAACCACACATTTACTTATCGTTTGAGGTGGAGAGTTGATGTGCAGGTGAATGGTAAATTAATTCAAAAATAGGTGAGGAAGTGCCATGTCAGGAACATTTTCGGTTCGAGCCTCCAGTTACATTGATTGTATTGTATTGTATTGTATTAACCACGATTGTGTTAAAATGAGTTTGAGGTTCAGTTCACACTGATCACTGAGATCATAAAGATCACTGCTTGTCGTGCAAATGTTCCGTCATGCCTTTAAGAGACACACATGGAACTGTGAGACACGGTGGCAGACGTTCATCATCACAGTTGTTGGGTCAGAGACAGCATCAGATGCTTACAGATGCTTAGAATTGATGTCTCACAGTGACTGCTCCTATGAGCCATGTCTGCTGTTTGACAACAGCTCAGGCAGCACACACTGGTCATTTAGTTTGTGACGTCATGATCAACGTAAGTCGCACCTGGCACTCACTGGCACCTCTGGACAGATGTGGCACAGTTTGAAGTCATCAAACTTGTCTTATCAAAGAGGATATAATCCATGTCACACAAAGTAGTAATCATCAAACATGTACGACTGCAAAAATGACACACTTTAAGAGCATTGTTTTTGCCCTGTTCTCAGTCAGGCCAACGTCAGTATATCTTGTGTTGTGCTACAGTGCTCTCTCTGTCTCCACAGTGTCCTCAATGAATGGACTTGTAATTATCTACATGGCCTTCGAAAGGGTCTCAGTCCACTTGAACAAGACCTCAGGTATCAAATGATGGAACTCTGAAGGAACTAGTGAATTTTAAGTTGGGGTACTCACTTGCTTTCAATATGAATTTCAGGAAACGTCTGTTTGGGTTAAATCTTATTGATGTTCCTGTTAAGTCTTATGTAAAGCTGCTGTTTGAGGAGGTGAGACACAATATGGAGTGATTTATTTAGCAGTGACAGCACAGATGCACATACATGCTGAACACACACACCAGCCTTTTTGATTCCTTATTTGTTTGCTTTTATAGGTCCTCAATCCATTCTATGTATTCCAAGTCTTCAGTGTCATTCTTTGGATGTGTGATGAATATTACTATTATGCTGCATGTATAGTAGTAATATCGGTCATCTCCATATGTATCACACTTTATGAAACTCGACAGGTGAGCATGTTCTTACATTTTTAATCAGTTATGTATATGTCATTATTTACAACTATTGTATAGCTCCTTCAAATAACCTCTGTTGAAATTTGGTGCTATAAAAATAGAATTTAAGCGATTTGAAAGTGAATGAAAACATCGAATGAAAACCGAGCATCTTGTAGACGTTGGGCATGCATGGTTGTCCTGTCTTTGCAGAGACAAACAAACATTAAGGTTATGCATCCTAAGTGTTAAATTTGGAATATTTGCCTAATTGAATTAAATATTTTCTCACTAATTCTGCCAATGTGATTGCAATAGGTTGGTAAAACATTAAATTTAGCTGCTGCTGTAACAAATCGTAAGATGTAAACCAACTTTCATCTTGCTTCTCTCCGTCATAGCAAAGCGTCACTCTTCACAACATGGCTGTGTTGATTTCAGATGTCATGTTACGCATAAATGCAAGAGGTACGTTTTGCAAATCGTGTGTTCCTCAATCTCTCCCATAGTTTTGTTGCATTTGAGCATGTGTCACTTAACATTAGTAGTTGTCCACTGATGTTGCCTAGTGGCGAAACAATGTCAGGAAAATACAGTCCTTTGATCCTTTCTCTTCGGTTGCGCTTATGTTATGCATTGCACAAATTCTATCCATGATCTTAAAATGAAAATAGAAGTTCTAGTCTATCTCAGTTGTATACAGTATATGGTATGTGTATATGTACTGTATATGTGTGTGTGTGTGTGTGTGTGTGTGTGTGTGTGTGTGTGTGTGAGAAACACACATGCATGTTCAATAAAATTAACATGTTAGAAATCAAACATGAAACATTGAGGCTGGAAATCCAGATGTTAAAGGAGTTTTTGTTGCACCAGGAGTTGAGCCTGTGAGTTCGGTGAAACTCGTCCCTGGCGACTGTCTGGTTATCCCTAAAGAGGGTCTTTTACTCCCATGTGATGCTGTCCTATTGGTTGGGGAGTGTCTAGTGAATGAGAGCATGCTCACAGGTAATCCTTCAAGCTTGGAGTTCAAATTCATTTTGTCCAGTGTTGAATATGCATTAAGATTTTGTGAAACCACTCAACACTGAATGAACCAGATATACTGTTGTAAATGGAGCACACAGGAAGGTAACAGTCTCAAGATTTGGTTGACGATGAATTGTCTTGCTCAATGAGTTCAAATATGATTGATTAGGATGTGGGTCTCTTCTATCTTTTTTGTGAACAAGACCCATGGTGCCAAAGCAAAAGAGATGATTTCTTGCTGATTTCATATGTTCAGGTGAAAGTGACCCCTCGCTGAAAACTCCACTACCACCAGGAGAGGCAAAGTACAGCGCGGAAACACATCACCGACACACCCTTTTCAGTGGTACCAACATCATCCAGGCCAAAGGTGGAGACCCAGCCATTGCCGTGGTTACAAACACTGGTAAGGCATTCCATCACCCTGGTGTGCTCATTGTGCTGCAGTGCAGACCAGTCCTCTGACGTTCAGGAGAGTCCAGTGTTACCAAATAAGACCCTTCATGCAGAACTGCTTCTTCAGGTGAACCTGCTCGAGGCAGCCCACTGACTCCCCAAACAGGTGTAAAGAAACAAGCCTATGGATTTACCGTATTCAGTGCAATTTAAAGAACAAAGAGTGGGCTCACAGGAAATGACAGACAAAAAGTATGTTTGCTGTTTGCAAAGGCTTTGGTGTAGTGGCAAACATGAAGCTCAGCTGTACTGCCAAGCTAAATACAAGAGTGGAGAGTGTTACATGAACCACATGTTTTTGTCCTTTAGAAAAAGATTAAGAATATAATTAAATTCAAAATTATTGATCTCTGATGGCTGATATACTGATGACTGAAACACGCGGTTTGGACATACACCTGTACCTTAAGATATGAGTGTAATTTGTTTCATGACAGAGCTTGTAAGTCAGTCTGCTCGAATCTTTAATGATTCTCTTTCATTTAAAATAATTAGAATGATTTCAACCTGTCCCAGCCATCTTTTCCAGAATAGTCCTGTTTGATCACAGTTAAACACTTGTTGCATAACATAGCCTTCCTCCTCAATGCCTACGTCACACGTGGCAAGACGTGTGACGTTTTCTTCCGATGCCTTAATGTCCACATCAGATGCTTCTCCGTGCTTCGACACTGAGTGGACGTTGGCTCTCTTCTTAAAGTTATTGAAACACACATGACGAGCCTTGAATGACTCTACCAATGCCAAATTTCCTGTTTCTTGTTGTGTCAAGTCGTCATAGATTGTGCAAGCTGTCACAGATGGTGCATACGCTAACGAGGTGTGGTGTCCCAAAGCAGGACTTGTAACTAATTTCCGCTTGTATCCCAAACAAAAATATGGACCAAGAGATGGCTCTTATCTCAAAAAGTTGTATGTCCAGTTGCTTTTATGTCAAGGTACTACAGCAGCATCATTAATTGTTCAAATCTTGACCACTATGCAACCATTTTGCAACCATTTTCTGACCATTTAGCCACAGATATTGGCACAGCTTCACAACCATCATGTCATGCTTAGTGTGACGCTATTCTGTTTATACATTTACTACTGGATGACAGTTATGTTATTCATACTGTGCTGTCAATTATTATGTATTTGTGTTTTTGGAGGAATATTGTATCTGAGCCATGTACAGCGTTTTCAGAAATACATGTTTGCCATATATACAGTAGTATAGATGTATAGATGCACATTTTTAGCCACTTTAAAACATGTTTTAGTAAATGCATTTGAGCCTGCTAATAAAGACGGGGAAGTAGACCCAATTGATGAACTCCCTCTCTTGAACGTGAGTTGAGTTGAGTGTAACATGGAAACTATGGTGTTTTTGATCACCATTGACTCAGTGATGATTAAGATGATAAAGAACGGAACCTGTTGTGCATGCAGGAGCACTGCGAAAAATGGACAAATGACAGTGTGACATCTTAGTTTGAAACCTACACATCCCAAATTCTTAAAGCTGCCATGCAAATTCGAGTCCTTTGTATCTGAGCTGGATGGTTTTTGTCTCATCCACAGGTTTTTTAACAGCTAAGGGTCGCCTGATAAGCTCCATTTTGCATCCTCAGCCCATCAATTTCCGCTTCTACAAAGATGCCTCCAAGTTTTTGCTAATCTTGGGTGGTTTTGGTAAGGTTTTTGACTTCTAGTCACAAGGATTATATAGTATCACTTTGAAGTTTTACATGTAACATCTACCCAGAAAGTAGAAAGGGTTCAGTTGTTTGCTGTATATTCACACATAAGTAAGAATAATCACCATAGGTCCAATATCTTCTCTCATGCTTCAGCTCTGATTGGGACCATTTACAGCATTGTAATCCTCTGCAGGTTTGATGTAAGTCCTGTTTTTTTATGTCCAGTTTAGTCGTTGTGTACCAGCAATATTTTTCCACTACTTCAAAGCAAACTATGATGAAGAATATACATGTTAGTGATATATGCACACTATTGGTCAAATGTTTTGGAACACCTCAACTTTTCCAGAGTTTTATTGAAAGTAATGCAGTTTAATGCCTCGGTGTACTCTGGAATTAAAGCATTGAACAAATAAACAATTACAGTTAAATCTGATAATCAAGAAGGAACCAAAATGTATTGTCAACCTTTGACTTGTCAGTGTAGCAATTTTTTTTCCTCTTTATTTATTTCTTTTTTACTTCTGGCAGTTCATTACTTACCTTTATACCATTTCAAGCTGTTTATTGGACTTAAACTGCTGTAATTTCAATCACAAACCTTAAAAATTGGGCTATCCTAAAACTTTTGACCACTAGCGTATATCAGTGACATTTTTCCTTGTAGTCATCGGTGTCGGAGTTGGTGATTAGGGTCTTGGATGTCATTACCATTGTGGTCCCTCCTGCCCTGCCTGCTGCACTCAGCACTGGCATCATGTATGCTCAAGGAAGGCTAAAGAAACAGCACATCTTCTGCATCAGTCCACCTCGCATCAATGTCTGTGGAAAAGTGTCCATTTTCTGCTTTGACAAGGTGAGAGAGCATGAGATGTTATTCAGTGATGTGAACTTAGAAGAGAAGTACCAGCATCAGCTGCAGTATGTCTCCTTAGACTGGGACCCTGACAGAGGAGGGCCTGGATGTATGGGGGGTGATGGAGGCCAGGCAGGATGTATTCACAGAGTTGATTCGTGAGCCCAGATATCTTCCCCCCGGACCTATGCTCTCTGGTCTGGCCTGCTGCCACACTGTCACCCTGCTAAGAAATCGGCCCATCGGAGACTTGCTTGAACTCAAAATGATAGAGTCTACCAGCTGGGTATGTTGCTTTGAACTTCCATTTTGTCCCTTTGATGTTGAAAGAGGTGTGCTAACACCATAAAGGTTTTCTATGTGTTCAAACATTGATTAATTTTAATTAATAAAGAATTAATTACCGTAATATTCTTCATGCCATTACACAATTCTTCATTTATACTGTACCAGAAACTCCAGGAACCAGGGACAGATGGAACGTTGCTGGATTCAGAGTTTGGAGGGCACAAAGTGCTGGCTGCAATGAGACCCTCAAGAGACCTATTTCAGACCATTAATGTGAGTAACCTAGCTACCCTTCCTAATAAACGATACTCCCATAATTCAAAATTTGTAGGTGGAGGCTTTCGGAGGGCATTACTAGAAATTGACATCTGAAAGTCTGTCTTTTTGTCTCTGCCAGGGCAGCAATCAGTCAATGGCCATCATTCGGCGCTTTCCATTTGCCTCATCTCTGCAAAGAATGAGTGTTGTGACAGTGACCACTGCTGGCGACGAGATGTTTGCATTCATCAAAGGATCCCCGGAGATGGTGGCTAGCCGCTGTTTAAAAGAAACAGGTCAGATGCTGCAAATTAAACTACTATTTAATATAATATCATCAATATAATTTGTCTCGGGTTCAAATTTTGTTGTTAAATCTGATTGCCTTTGCTTATGTGATGGCCATTGCAGTGCCACCGCAGTTCTACAGCACGTTGCAAAGCCTCTCCAGTGAAGGATTCAGGGTGCTAGCCCTGGGTTTCAAGTCATTAGATAGGAAGACTGACTTGACCACTATTGAACGGTTAGTCACTTGCACCTACCTTGTGGTTTGTTGTTTCTGCACTCTTTTCAGCACACACAACATAGTCTTGTTGTTCTACTCTGAGCAAATTTAACAGACAATACGGGTGTCTTTTCGTGTCCCGTACTGATTGAAGGATGCTATTGTGGTCTGTGGTCCGCAGAGACGCTGTAGAGATAGACATGCTGTTCCTGGGCTTGTTGGTAATGAAAAACATGGTTAAACCAGAGAGTGCCAAAGTGATAAATGAGCTGAAAGTGGCACGCCTTCGCAGTGTGATGGTTACTGGTGAGATACAGATGCATTGTCTCCTCCCTAGACCATAAAATCTGTCTGTGCCCTCATGAAAGAGGGATACTTTTCAGGCACGTCAAGAAATATGTGGTTGTTCTGAATGCAGGGGACAACATTTTAACGGCAGTCAACGTTGCAAAATTCTGCGGGATGGTAGGCCCTGATCAGAGGGTGATATTTGTCCAAGCTACTCCCCAAACACCAGAATCCGTACCCAGCTTAAGGTTTCAGCCGTGCGAGAGAGTGCCCGCTGCCCATGGGAGTCATGCGCTTGCTGAGGTGAGTTGTGCACCTGGGCTGGTTGCAACTTGTGTCAAAGCTGGTTGTTTCACTGCAATGTCACAAATTAGCGTTCTCCTTGGTGTATGTGGAGCCTCTCAGCGCTACAGTCTCTACGCAAAATAGTTACTTGTCGGTCGACATAGTTTCTCACAGATGCAGAGGGGCAAGAATGGGTATGGAAGAGATAAACATGGCTTTGTTGTTTTTAGCGAGTGTGATCTAAATCCGGTTAAAAGCTGACATTACTAAAACAGTTGTACGTTATACCTTTGTATAACATACAGATGGACTGTTGTGATGCTTTTTGTATCATGTATTGTGATTTATTTATTTTTTTGTTTCCTCTAGCAGGGTCTGTGTCAGGCTGGCTTTGACTATCACTTTGCCCTTGATGGTGATTCCTTTACTGCACTTTGTGAACATTTTCCTGAGTTTTTGCCAAAGGTAATATTGCTTTTTGCAACTGAAATTGAAACTGCGTTGAGCACTAATAGGATATTGTATGAAAAACTTTTTACAATTTATGGAGGACCTCAGAGTCCGTAATAATGGTGCTTGCTTTGAGCAAGTGCAGAGAGCACTATGTATTTGTCACACTCTGTGTTTTCTCTATATATTTTTCTTTCTCTACTTTGCCTTAAGTCACTGTTGTACACATACCACATTATTTCCGATATAGATTGCCCATGTGGTGAGAGGTGCAGCATTGCACTGTGTAGAATTACTTCTCTCTTGTGATTTGTCGCTGTGAGTAATTTTAGGTGCTGATGCGAGCCACGGTATTCGCACGCATGACTCCTGATCAGAAGACCCGGGTTGTGAAGGAGCTGCAGAAACTGGAGTAAGTTAACGAAATCAATTAAGGCCAATATCGACCCTGAAAGGTTCAACGAGCACCACTGAGCAACTGTGCTTATACAGGACAAAATATTTATATTAATGATGAATGGATCTGCATTTTCCATATATGTTAATGATCAGTGGCCAAACATTCTGCTTCAGCATCCTCAGTTTAAAGTTTAAAACCCAGCTGGGTCGACTGAAAAAAGTCGCCTTGATGACCACTCCTCATTAATCATCAAATTACATCTAATAAACAACATTTGCACAGTATACACAGATATTCCTCATCTTCATCAAGTAATTTATCATCAAACAAGTTTACCTTTAATTTCAGTCAAATGCTCCCATTCCAGTGGAATATATGGAGAAGTGCACATGAGCATTGCATATGGCTCATGAGACCATATTTCTCGGGAAGGGGAGCAAAGCAGCCTAGGAAATGCACGAGACGCATGGAAACTGTCAAACCTCTCCTGTTTTTTGCAGTTACCGTGTGGGGATGTGTGGGGATGGGTCCAATGATTGTGGGGCCTTGAAGGCTGCCGATGTTGGGATTTCTCTGTCTGAGGCTGAGGCCTCTGTAGCGTCACCCTTCACCTCAAAGACGCCTAACATCACCTGTGTTCCCTTGCTGATCAGGTCAGAAAGGTTTTTGTTCATGCCTCATAATCCTTTGCAGCAGCATTTGAGAGGTTTTGAAGAAACATAGCACTGTCCATTTTCATTTCCTCTTTGGACCACTCAATCAAAAAAGTCACAGAACTTGGCCATTGCGTCCATCTACATCTTTGTGTAGATTGGTTGTTGTTACATCTTGTAAATGAATCCATCCTTTGTTGCCTGTGCAGAGAGGGCAGATGTTCCTTGGTCACCTCCTTCAGTCTCTTCAGATACATGGCACTATACAGTCTCATTCAATTCTGCTCTGTGCTCATCCTCTATACTGTGAGTTGGAGAGTGCACCCCACACCTGTTTTTTTATGTTAGAGGTTTTCAGGTTTAGAATTTAAAAATGTTACCCTTTAATTGGCTCTACAACATTAAAATGAAATGTGTGGTTTCACTGTCTTTGCAGCTGAGGACCGACCTGTCAGATCTGCAGTTTCTCTTTTTTGACATGGTGCTGGTGACCTTCCTGGCCTTAGTCATGGGGCGGGGAGGCCCCAGTGATGAGTTGCATCCATCAAGACCTCCAGCCAGTCTGCTCACCCTGCCTGTCTTGGGGAGCCTCTTGTTTCAGCTCTGCTTAATCATAATGGGCCAAGTTGCTGCCCTGCTAATCACTACCTCACAGGACTGGTCAGTAAGGCAACAAAAACCTATGCTTAGGATTTGCCAGAAAGGAAATCCAATCTTCAGGCATCTTTGAAATGTCCATATTATTTTCTGGAGGTTTTGAGGAGGACAGGGTCCCATCAAAGGGTCTCCTCATAGTTGCATTAGATTTTGGATTGGGTAAGCACTTATTTGTTGTTTCTGTATTTCCCAGGTATGTCCCACTAAATTCCTCCTCGCCCACAAAGTTTGCACTGCCAAACATGGAAGACTCGTGTGTGTTTGCTCTGTCTGGCTTTCAGTACATCATAATGGCAGTTGTGGTTACTCAGGGTTACCCTCATAAGAAACCTATCTACCACAATGGTAAGTCAATACAGACACTGACTTACCATTACCATGTTACAATTCAGTAGCAGCGGTATTGTACCACGTGTTGAGAAGGACACAGATTGATGATCTGTTTGTTCAGCAGGCATCCATTCCAAAATGTGGCATGCATTCAATTTGTTGCTGCAGATAGACAAGCCCCAAATATACCCACATTTCTAAAACATTGAAATGAGGGAAGTTTATAGGACTTCATGTGGCATCACGTTAACATGATGCTCTTGGTGTCCTAATGTACAAGATGTATTACTCTTTTTGATGAGACATTGGTTGATTCTGACATAGATGTTTTTAAATTAGCATATAGAACTGAATTAGAATAAATGTGAGCATAATCCAGCCATAGCAAGCCATCAGATTGGAAATGTTTGGAAATAGCATCTCTGCCTGAATTGAGGAGTTGGACCTTGCAAGTAAGGCTGCAAGGTTATGTCAAGGGTGCAGATGCTGCATGTTTTTCTTCTGCTCCTCATGAAACGGAATGTTGGATAACTGTTCAGATCAGAGGTCCCCAACCACTAGTGTGCATTGGATGTACTTGATTTTCACAAGTTCACAAGATAGCCTTGGTCCAGCACCCCACTGGCTCTGTCATATGTGTATGAGCTGTAGAGCCTGGCAGGCAGGATGTTTACATACATCTTTGAAGTTACACATAGTAACGCCCCATGTTTTGCTCCACTGAAAAACTGGACGGAGGAACAAGGAAAGTCGGGGACACCTGGTCTAGGTGGAAGCGACAGAGTAAATGAATAGATGGATGAATGGATGGCAGAGCCATCATTTTACCTTTGTTTGTGTGTTCTAGTGGTGTTCTTCTGTATGCTGCTGGTCTTTTTTGGCCTGTTGACCTGGGAAGTGATTTATCCTCCTCGTTTTTGGGTCAAGTTCCTCGACTTGTATGACTTCTCGGATTTCAACTTCAAATTACTGCTGGTGGCAGTGGCTGCTCTAAACTTCATGCTTTGCTTTGTAGTGGAGGTGAGTAGAATTATGAAACCTCCTCATCACACATGCTCATAGTGTTGAAGTGTCTCTGCGGTGTCGTAGCACCACAACAATCGTCAGTATACTGCATATCAGCAGATAAATCACTTTTTACCCTCCGCAGACGGGAGGGTAAGTCTGCTATCTCCCAGTGTAACTATGAGGCTCAGGTCTCATATCACCAGTTGATTTGAACCAAAGTGACCATGTTACCATGAAGTTGACTTTGTTCATTGACACAAGATGACCTTGTGTGGAAACAGAATGCAAAGAATCACAAATTACAGCACACTGAATAGGCAAGCGTGCCATGCAGACCACATAAATTTTCTATGGTTACATGCAATTCTGCATGTCTTAATCTGATCAGTCGTACATTCCCTGTACGTTCCCCCTGCACCTCTGATGGATGCAGCTGTCCCATTCTGCTATGAATACACATGATGCATAAGAATTGTAGGGTCCCATACCACCTGTAATTTCTTTTTTTCTGTAGACCCTGATAAATGTGGGACTATTGAATTATTTTCGCTGCAAGCGACCATCCAAAAAGCAGTATAAACGTCTGGACCTCGTCCTACCCAACTCTGGATCATGGCCTCCCTTGAACCAAACGCTCCACTCCTCACAGCACTCTGTCCGTCTGCGATAGCATCGGTCTTCCGCATCATGGACTCATGGAACCCATCAGTGTGACTGAACTGATGCCATCATTTTTAGAGGAAGTTTTGGACAACTCTTGTATCCTTGTGTGTGTTTGTGAATTTGAATGCTCTTTGTGTTTGCTTAGAGTTTAGTATTGATGTAATTATGATCAGGGACCTTACCTCCAGTTTTGCACTTTTTATATTTCTTCTTTGCATCAGCAGACCACACTTGGAAAGTACCTTGATTCAAATTCTTTATGTATGAGGGCATATGCAGGTGTCTTTTCATTCACCATGTTGTTATTTTTTGGATTTACTTGACTTAATCAGCTCTAACTCAGCTTGTCCTTACAACTTTATTTCTGTCTGGTTCTACACCATGATGGAATTGGTCTTGCCTGTGATTTTTGATTAGTTACTACAAATGATCAAATGTTCTCACATGATATTTTAATAAATGATTTAACATAATTAAGTCAGTAGCATTCCAACAACATGTAAAACCAAGTACACACGCCAGACTTTAAGTTTCTCTGAAAAGTTAGTTTGTTCCATTTCACCTGTTTATTGTTGTGAGCTACAGGCTGCTGGTTGGGGCTGAAATTTCAAAACACAGCAGATTTTGTGCCTTTTGTGCCTATGTGCCTTAATTTGTCATCTCTGTCCTCTAGAAATCTCTCCAAGTTCCTCTCTTAAGAATGCAATTGTATTTGACCACTTGCTTTCTGTGTAACAACCCCACCCCACCTGACCACCGTATGACAGCCTGATGCCATAAAACCCAGTCCGACCAAACCTTGGTGTGGCCTCCACTATTTCGACCCATTGCCCCATTTCAAAGATACCGGTGCTTCCTGCTGTGGTGAACAACATCTGAAACAAGTTCAGATATGGTCACTGGCAGTGCCACAGCCAAACTCAAGATCACAAACTGCTTCATTCTAGTGAAACAAGCGCACGCCCTTATCAATATTCAGTTTTTTTACATGCTTGTTCGTGGCATCCTGACAGGTACTTTGACTCGCACCCTAGGTTGGCATAACCAGTAAGTTAGAGGTATCGTTTTCCATGCATCAGCCTTAAAGTTCTGTTTTCGGTCAAATGTTGTTCTTTCGATATATTTCCCACCTGGATGATGCCATCTGTTGGCATAATACGCTCATGTTATGCAGTTATTCTGCTGTGCCTTATTTGCCTGACCCAGATATTCTGAACTCTGAATGGGACTATCGATTGTTAAATTCAAATAAGCATTTCGGTGCGAAATCAGACTCAGAGTTGAACCTGCTGCATTCTTATCTTCTTCTTCTTCTTCTTCTTCTTCTGCTTCTTCTTCTGCTTCTTCTTCTTCTTCTTCTGCTTCTGCTTCTTCTGCTTCTGCTTCTTCTTCTGCTTCTTCTTCTTCTTCTGCTTCTGCTTCTGCTGCTTCTTCTTCTTCTTCTTCTTCTTCTTCTAGTGTTTTATGGCGGTTGGCAAATAACGTTTTGGAGCATTACCGCCACCAACTGGTATGGAGTGTGGATCGGGATTTCTATTGCACTAATACTAATTAAGAAGGCAAAAATAAATAGATAAATAAATAAATAAATAAATTAAATAAATAAAAACATACAAAATTAAATAAGGAAATACACTAAAGGATTTTTGGACCAATAACTCTACGTCATATTCTCTTCATCAAACCCATTCTTCCAAGATATTGCAGTAATGCGTCGTAACATCTCTCATTCGAACTCCTCTGTAAAATGTCCTTTAAGTCCAATCTTAACTTATTTTTCATGAGGTTCAAACTAAGTTCCCTTCTTTCCTCACTGTATTTTGGACAATTCCAATGGTTTCCTTTGGGTCACACGAGTCACAGTTTCCTGATGTGTGTTTCTTTATTTTAAAGAGTGTGTTATTTAGTCCTGTGTGTCCAAATCGAAGTCTTGAAATTATGGTTTCCTCTCTACGTGATTTTCTCATCCCTCCTACTAGTCTTTGAATGCTGTAAAACCATCTTCCTGTCCTCTCCTCTTCCCATTGCTTTTGCCATCTCTCCTTTAACTTGTACTTAATTTTGGATTTCATTTCTGTTTTACTAAAAGGAACTTGTATATCGATGCTACCTCTTCTTGTTTCTTCTTTTGCATACCTGTCAGCTGTTTCATTTCTATTTAATCCTACATGCCCTGGTACCCATAGAAATGTTATGTTCAATCCCATCCGTTGTATTCTAAATATTGTTTGTTGTATTTCAATTAAAATGTCCTTTCTGCTGCCTGAATATCCGTATTTTATGCTGATCAATGATGAGCTGGAGTCAGAGCATATTATTGACTTCAATGGACTGACCTCTTCAACCCACTCAGCTGCAGATAGTAATGCCATCATCTCTCCCGTGTACACAGATAATTCGTCAGTGATTCTCTTGCACCCATTAATATCATACTGTGGAATTATGACTGACATACCCATTTTGTTAGTTGAACTTTTTAATGCGTCAGTATATATTTGGACGTATTCATTGTAGTTATTTCTTAAATAATCTTTTATCAACTGTGGTTGTAAATTGAGTTCCTTTTGTTTGTTCTTTCTGTGAAGCAGTGTGAGGTCCACATTAGGTTCAGGGATTATCCATGGCTGCACTATTGAGAGTGGGACTGTCAGGCTGATGTTTATTGTTGTTATTTCAATATCTTTTGCTTTTTCTTCTATTATCCACCCAAAACTTTTTGTTTCTTTCCTCTCCCTTTCCCAACATGGCTCCAGTACATCTAATGTTGGATGGTCTTTATGCCCTTTTAGGTTCACACAGTATGTTAGTGCTAGTTGTTGTCTTCTTAGTTTCAATGGCATTTCTCCCATCTCTATTTGAATAGCCTATGTTTGGGTTGTTCTGATTGCCCCCGTACACAGTCTCAAGGCTTGATATTGAATGTTGTCCAATTTTTTTAAGGATGATTGTGCTGCAGATCCAAACGTAATGCTCCTGTAGTCTAACACTGATCTTATCAGTCCTGTGTATATGGTCTTTAATGCCACTCTGTCCAATTCCCATTCATTTCCTACCAGACAACTCATAATATTTAAAGCTTTCTTACATTTATCAGTAACTTTTTCGATATGCACCATCCAGGTTAGCTTTTCGTCTAGCCACATTCCCAAAAATTTAAGTTGTCTTACCCTTTCCAGTTCTTGATTGTATAATTTCAATTTTTATGTCACTGCTGATTCTTTTCCTTGTGAAGAACATTGTCTTTGTTTTCTCTACTGAGAATTTGAACCCCCACCTAATTGACCACTCTTCTATTTTACTCATGACTTGTTGGACTTTCTTAACTATATATTCTACATTTCCCACTCTCTTCCAAAGTGCCCCATCATCCGCAAAAAGGGAAAACCCTCATCTAAACATCATTTATCACAATTGAAAATAATAAGGGACTTATTATACTGCCTTGCGGTGTTCCATTCTCCACCATAACGTCTCTAGATAAGCTCTTCCCTATCCTTGGATTGACCTTCCAAATAAAAAGTCTTTGACCCACCTATACATCTGTCGTTTCACTCCCAATAGACTCAATTTAATTAACATTCCCACTTTCCACATCATATCGTACCCTTTTTTGATGTCAAAAAAGATAGCCTCTACAGCAGGGGTCATCAACATTTTTGGCACTGTGAGCTACTTATAGTACCCTGAGTGACACAAAGGGCTACTTGTGACGAATTTCCTCATTTTTTCAGAGGTTGATAACCCTAACTCTAACCCTAACCCTCACTTTCAACTTATGTATAGCTCTACACAGTATTTATGAACCATCATAATTCACTCAGAGACAATAATTCAAAAATAAACTCTCAATGAAGATTCCTTAAAGATTGTTGCTGGTCTTAGACTAGGCAATGAGGGCTACTCCATAGGTCCTTGAGGGCTACCTGGTGCCCGCGGGCACCACTTTGGTGACCCCTGCTCTACAGTTTCCCTATTAACTTGTGCCCTCCTTATTTCATATGAAATAAAGCTGGGTCCATGGTGTTTCTTCCTTTCCTGAATCCACTCTGATATTTTGCTATATACACTTTCTTCTCTACAAAATATGTTTATCGTTCATTAATCATCCTCTCCATTATTTTACATATATTAGATGTTAGGGAAATAGGCCTACAATTTCCTGGATTTGCAGAAAGATGTTCTTAGATATTTCATTGAGCTGCTTTATCATAATGTAAACTATTTTATCTTTTCCTGGCGCTGACATGTTGGTTTTTGTGAGACCATATTTCAGTTCTGCCATTGTAAATGGTACATTTAATATATCATTCCTGTCTTCATTTATTTCCAGCAACGTCTTATTTTCAGTTATTGTGGCTTCCCTCCCTCTTATCCCCTCTTCACTAATGTTATTTGAGCTATGCACCTTGATAAATGTATGTGCCAACGTGTCTGCTTTTGCCTCATCTGATACCGCAATTTTCTGCTATCAACCAGAACTGGGTATCCGAATTCTCTTTTAATCCCATTCATTCTTTTTATCATTCCCCATACTTTAGTAATGTCTGTTTCTCTCCCAATTGATTCACAGAATTTCCTTCAAAAGACTTTCTTTGTACTTTCAACTGTTTTCCTTACATTAGCTTGCAGTCTTTTATATTCAATAAGAGCCTGGAGATTATGAGTTCTTTTTCATAAATGCTTTATTTTGGGATTTTATTGCATTTTCAAATTCTTTTGTCCACCAAGGTACAATTTCTTTTTATTCTTACCTCCTTTCCTTTGAATTGCTTGCTCTGCTGCTCCTAGGATAGTTTTACAGACAGAGAGGTTTAATTCATCAACTTCTTGATTGGTTTCAATATGTACCATTTTTTCATCGCATAACTGTTTGAATTTTTCCCAATCTGCACTGCAGAAGACCCATTTTTCCAATCTGTGATTTCCTTGCTCTTCAACATTCATTCC
>OMPJ01041635.1:0-29681 GCA_900312935.1 Carapus acus
CTTTAGACTGGGACTGGGACCCCCACGCAATGCTGGGCATCTCCATGGCCCTGCCTTATATGCACAGAAACCAACCAGGCTATCATGATTAGATAAGATAAGATAAGATAGGATAAGATAAAATAAGATAAGATAAGATAAGGTTCCATTAATAGAAAAGCATAGAATAGAATAGAATAGAATGCCTTTATTGTCATTGTGCAGCAAAAATCATGGCACAATGAAATAATGACGCAGCGCCGGTTCAGTTATGTGCAGTGTAAACAGTATGGGTCTATTTACCAATTTACAGGACTAAAATCCATCCCCAAATCTGAGAACTCACTTTAAAATGAACCTCAAAGTTCTTTAACCTCTAACTGAGACCCATTAGCGCGCATGATTATGTCAATCTATGCGCATGGGTAAAACGTTCAGCCTTGTGATGCTAACGATACTTTGAAATATTATCACGCATCTCCAGTCATTTTGATATTCGTATAAAAGTTACCAGCTGGTATGTTGTACCCTTCCAAACAGCCCCGGTCGGCAGCACCTGTTGCGGGTGTGTTTGGCTTTTTAAAAACGTGGTGAGGCGGGCGGAGCCAGCTGACGCAGGCTGTGATTACAGCAGCGCTGTGGACGCCATCTGCCCAGTTTTCCTTCCGCGAAACCCGACACGTCCCAAGTACGCTACGCACCCAAATTAGACTCCTCCAACCAAGCCAGCGTTTCCGCACGGTAACGTCCCTGGGATGCAGATGTCAGTGTGTGTTTTTGTGTCAGGGCTGAGTTTTCCATACACGCTAACGCTGTCACGCCGCATTGATAGCTTTATTCCCCGCGATTATCTGACATGCCAGGATGACAGCAGCACGCTGCCCTGCAAATCGCAGACAGCTAAGAACTATCGGGTTTATTTACTCCGATTTTTCACCTCGTTGTGTGTTTGCATTACAAAACTGGCATTTTGATGATGAAAACAGTAAGAGTTTGTGAGGCGAGGATCTCGAATGTCCATAGCGAGTACTTGTCATGCATCAAAGATGCTTTCAACCGTAATGATCGAGAAATCATTTTGCTACTCGATGTATATTTTACGAATCAAACAAATGAAAATCTATGTAACAATTTTTCATTAGGTCTTCCTTTAATTTAAATGTCGATCTCGATATTAACAGCAAATGCAAAATAGACATTAGTCCCCCTCCAAGCTATTTGGAGCGTGTACTGATTTAAAGCAGATTTCATCTAAGTGTTGTTATCGTCATTTTCAATATCTAAGATGTGGGTGGATTTTGTTTTTAACTGAGGCGTTAGTATGAATCATTACGTAACTGTTGTATTCACAAATATGCAGCCTAGAGTCCTCATGCACAGCGTCAACCAATCAGAGGCTGGCTGGCTGCTGTCGTCACATTCAGGAAATGCTACGTTCAAGCGGGCAATTGAACTTGTGAATCACGACTTTAAAGTCACGAATCACGACTTCAAACCGTTCTAGGCACCACCGTCTTCTATTGGGCCGTCATTTTTGTGTAAAAACATATGCCATATGACGTCGAAAGAAGAAGTTGGAGCACGTTGAGTGCAGTCGAGTTCACAGGCGTGAATTCACAGGTTTGGCTGTAGCTCCGCCCACTTTTAACCGGTAAATCACCGATTACGGGTAGCCTAGTCAGTTTTCAGTTTCAAGTAAAGCAGAAGTCTTACAGAGGATTTTAGGATCGTTGTCAAACTCAAATCTCTAAATGTTCCGGGCTCACATTTCAACTTTGGCAAGGCGGGGCTCGACGCCTTCTGATGACGTTAGAGTGTTGGTGGTCGCTGATTGGTTAAGATGTTGCTACGTTTTGGTTTAAATGTCTGGCGGCGAAGCGTCTTTCCTCTGCTCCAGCGTGTTTGTTTTTGTTTTGTTCTAGATCGTTACTGTAGAACTGTAAAAAGACTAGGAGATAACGGGGAACTATTCAACACCGATAGTTTTCATTGTGTGCGTTTCTCTCCAGAGAGCTTGTGAAGAGGAGTCTTATGCCAGGACAAGATGGTGACAAAGAGGATCCGCTCAGAATACATGAAGAAATTCAAGGATCCCAAATGGGAAACCTACTCAAAGTGTTATGAGGAGATGCTGAGGTACAGGCTGACCCGCCGGCTGCTGGAGCACTCCCACAATCCATGGTTCTGGAGCGGCTCAGACACTGATTCAGACTCTAGTGGAGCAAGTCCGGTTGCTCACACGAAGGGCCAAAACCAGGGTGAGATCCAGGCTGACCCTGGGCCAGGGCATAGGACAGAGGGAGAGCTCGAGGAATGTGCCGGAAGCAGGACAGACAGGCCACCACAAGGCAGCACTATGATCATACCCAGGCTGCCCGTTTCAGAGGAGAAGGAGGAAGAGAAAGGTTGGTATCAAGCTAACAGCACACAGAAGGTCACTATTACTGTGTTAACATGTTTACTGATGATGTGATTTACTCCTCTCAGGCTGTCACCGTGATGAAGCTGAAGCGATAGCAGCAGTTGAAGAAGAGAGAGAGGAAAGGAGAGCTGACAGCAGAGGGAGTAGGAGGAGACAAGAAATCACTGGAGAGACAGACCAAGGTAAATAAGGCTGTCATCTATAATTGGTTGTCTTCGCATTTGATAGGTTAAAACAGGGTGTCGGTGTAAAATAGAAACTATTAAGGTTTGGCATCAAATCCGTTGTTGCGTTATCAGAGGCCAAGTTGTAATGTCACAGATGTATTCTCCACTTGGAACAAAATGATCTGGATCCTCATCCTTCCCCTGACCTCCTATTTGTTTTTTGCTCTAGAGAGAGAACCTGGAGCAGCTCGCCTACAGCAGGTCAAACCCTCAAAATCATCCAAGCCTGCCTGGCGGTCGTCGCGAGTCAGGCCAGCGCCACCGCCGGCACTCACAGAGGATGGCAAGGAGAAGAGACACCCTTTTGTCCTCTACGGCTCCGGTGAGAGGGACGCTGATATGGCCGGGAGGAAGACCCACAACGTCGGCCCTGTGGCGTCCACCAAAGAGGTGACCTGTGACGTGGCGACCGTCTGTGCTTTTGGACGTTGTGTTGTGATAAACTACCGTAAGGAAGCTGACACTGTATGTCTTCTTTGCATTAGATCCACGCGTCGGCTCTGCGCGCTAAGACCAGACGGGAAGTGGAGCGACAAATCCACAACCAAAGAGCCGAGCGCAGGAGAGCAAAGTCCGCTGACGCGGGCAAGAAGCAAGTGACTGCCGCCCCTCCAGAGTTTAACCCCTGGCTCACCGAGTACATGCGCTGCTTCTCTGCTCGGACTCGATAGGAAAGGCACACAGAGAAACACACACAAATTTCCTTAAACTAATCGAGGCTAGCTTAATATCCCTGTTTTTAGAGAAACCTGCACAGCACCATTAAGTTCTTGTTTGTATACTGTCCTGATCCCACACTGAGATATAGATCTAACATGATTTTGATTTGATGCCGTCAGGCAGATATTCAAACAAGCATACAGGCAGTCAATTGTGATTGACTTGACCTCTTTTGTTTAACATTGAAGAAGTGTATGTAGGTGAAAATGTGGATGTGAGTAAGGGTGATGAAGGCCCCTGGTGCTTTGTCCAATGAGATGCGTCCGTGAGTAACATAGCTCAGAGCCGTAAAAACACATACAGAGCTTATTTTGGTATCCAGATATAAGATTTTAGATTTGTGTGTACTGGTACCTGGAGCTGATTTGACTCTTGAAGCTATGTGGCCGTCAAATGTGTGAATGTTATATGATGGGGCAAATTCAGAGAAATGTACATACATTTACAGATAAAATGCACAGTCAGTTATAGGTTGAGGTTTCGCCACATTTGTCAATTCAGAATCTGTACACAGGAGTATTTGTAAACTGACTGCATACATGAAGCTTTTATGAGAGATGGTATTCCCAAATTGCCTAAAATGCTCAGTGTCTCCTTATGACCAAAATAAGTATGAATTCAGACCAAAGTTTGAAAAAATGTGATGGAGATGCACAGAGCACCCAATGTATTTTGTTAAGTATGCCTCTGAAAATGCGCATTTTTGTGACTTTCACTTGTGGTTATGTGTCTGTTTGGCGACAGTGAATGTGTCTGTCGTATTCACGCACATAAGTAAGTCATAATCCTCGCCACTTGAAAATCTGGTTCAGTTCACTGTCCTTGTCTTAAAAAAGAAGTGATGACAGATCCCATAGTAGTTTGCCACAAGATAGTTGCATGGTAGTCGAAGTCCAGTGAGTTTTGAGTGGAGTGTTACACATAGTTTACATTTACATATTTAATAGAATGTCTTTTTCACTCCGACATTGCAGCTGTGAGTTGAGAATTTGGTTACCTGGGAAGTGATTTTTAATGTTTTTTTGTGTGCGTCTTGTCAAGTTGGACGATTGGAAAGTTCAAACTTACTCATTCCATTGTGAAATATTGTGCAATATTCTAGCATAGTGGTGGAGAGATTTTTTTAGATTTTTGCTCTTGACAATCTGAGGAAGATGTCTGAGAAAGCAGTCAAATAGCACTGCCAGTCACCGACTCTGTTTCATTGGTTAAATGGAACATTCTGGTGGTGTGTGTGTTACTGCTGTGGAGAGGTTTCCAGTGTTTTCTAGAGGGAAAGCTGAGTGAGAGAATAAGTGTAGACATTGTTCATGTTTGAGGTTTGCGTATTAGGGCTGTGTGAAGATGATTCAGGTCACGAGATGGGGTGCAAAACTTTCAATAAATCTCTTTTCTACCTTGTCTGTGATTGTGTGAAATGTACTTAATGACCTTGTGGGGCAAAAAGAAACTGGGAACACAATTTTTTGTAGTGTTATTGACTTTCTTGCCAAACCATGTCAAGTGAAGACGAGATGAAAGTGTACCGTTGATATTGTCATAATTTTATTTTAAAAACATCTGCTTTTATCATACACAATAAATTATAAATCCATGATATTCATAATGGCAATGGACATCATACCGGTACATACCGTACTTATAAATTAAAGACATAAACATGACGACAGCAGCCAAAGCTACATTTCAGATAAAACGTCCATCCAATATAAAGTATTTTCACTGATGTGTGCTTGATTTTGACTTAAGAAATACAGTATTAATAATGCATGTTATTTTGACATGTCACACTGTTGTTGTCAAACTCTCCCAAACTCTTCAATATGGGGCACAGTGTACTGGAGTGACCAAATGGCATTGAGCACACAATAGAAATGCATTCAGTGAGTATTTTCCTAGCGCCCCCAGCGATCTGGTTAGGTGTTCATGGTGAACAAGCAACATTTACAAGTTAACAGAATCATCAACATCCTGAAATCCCACGTTAAAATCTTTCAAATGTTGAAAGCCGAATGTACAATCCACGCTGAAACGTTCTCATTTAGCATTCAGTGTTACGCAGTCTAAACGGCAGATGCGCTGCACGCCCTGTTGTCTGTTTTCGAATAATCCAAACTGGCTTGTACAATATTAAGTCATCCACATTGTCTTTGCCTGATTTACAAATCAACAAATGTACAAACAGCACTTCCCGTCCACGACGCCTCATAAAAATGCCAGTGCACTACAGCCGAACGCGATCATACAGTGGGTCAACCTGATTATGAATACGATATCTACTTAAATATACACACAATATCTGAAATACTCTGATATTCTGTTGGAGAAACCATGCGTCAGTCTGTATATACACACACACTATACAGTGTATAAGATGCTACGGGGGGCCGGCAGGGTGAGGAAAAGTGTGAGTGGGAGGGAAAGATAAGGCAGAGGGCTGAGATGCTGGGAGAGGGAGGATGGGAGGCGAAGGATGGAGATGTGGGAGGAAAGGGAGAACAGAGGTGGCGAGAGGAAATGAAAAGCTGAGGGCAAGCGAGGGAGGTGGGGAGTGCAGAAAGTGATGGAGGAGTCAGATGGCGCTGGGATCGGGCAGATACAGTAGTTAAGATGAGTGAGACTGATGGGATGAGAGCAGAGTGGGAGACATGTTCTGACAGAGATGTAGCATAGGAGACAAACAGCCTGGGGGAGTGATGTTTGGTCCGAGAGGGGCGGAGTTTACATACAAGTGGGTGGTCTGTTGGTTGCCTCGGAGATGCTCTGTGCAGGCAATTAGGGCAGTTCTGCTCTCTGCGGGAGCGGCGACAGGGCAAGGGGTTCGAAAAGGGTTCCCAGGTTTCCGTGCGAAGCTCGAAGGTCAAAAGGTCAAGGAGGGCGGTGGAAGGGGTAGGTGGGGTCACTGTTATAGAAATCTGGACCCAACGCTTTATAACTTCCCCTGCGTCTGCCCCTCTCCTGGTCTTCACAAAAGCTGTGTAAGTTAACACACTACACACACACACGCACGCACACACACACACATGCACAGACATATAACTCAGTTGTTTCAGAAATGAAAGCACTCATGGCAACTGTGTATTTAATCACATGCGTGCTATGTTTACAGTCAAACAAGTCTTTCCGTCCGTCCAACACCCCTTGCACACACATACACACACTTGCGTGCCTGCGTGTAAGATTTTGAATTCTGAGGGACCACTAAGGATATTGGTGAGAGTTAAGTAATGGCTCCCTCTGAGCAGACCACTAAATAATTGACAAGGCGAAAACGTGGAGTTCATTACGACTTGGTGCTCATAATAGAGACACTTTGCTTCCAGCAAGTGAAGCGTGCTCACGTTATGCGGTGGCCAAAGCCACAGCAAGATAAAATGTAAAGCTCAATGTACGCACAGCGGCCAGACCGAGGTGAATAGACAGATAGAGACGCAGCAGGGTTTGTGTAACACAGGCTGCCGAGCAGACACAGCGACGTGATGCAAAGCAGGAAGCAACAGTGAGGCTTCCCTGAGCCGAATCGAGATAAGGACAGGTTTGACCACTGCAGAGGCCTAAAGGTGCAGCCGAAAGTGAGCTCTCCAGGTATGAGCTCTCCATATACTCACCTCATCTGTGTGTGTGTGTGTGTGAATGCAGGACATGCCCACTAGCAGCCACACTCCTGCGTGCCCTGCGGCTGAGCACGGCGAGGTGAGCGTAGCTGCCGTAACGCTGCATCGCCGTACTGGATCCCTGAGCCCATCCTCTCTGGGTCCAGCTCCCCTGCAAAACAAACGATGTTTGTGTTAAGATCTGAGTGTGATGGATTACTGGGCTGCATGACCTGATCTCCGTCTCCACCTCCTTCTGATTCTTCAGACTGTGGCCAGTTGTGCTGCTGCCGAGCACTGTATCACTGTGTCTCATTTACCTCTGATGAAGGAGATGGAGGGATCACAGACTTGGTTTATTTGTGATTTAATATGGTTGAATATTCACCAGCAGAGGTGTTATACAGCAACAGGGTGCGGGAAGAGGTAGGTGTGTGTGTGTGCGCGGGCGTGTGTGTGTGCGTGCGTGCGTGCGTGATGGGTCTGGCGGTGCAACGTGAAATCTGAGGATGATTGACAGATTCCTACCGGACTCGATCTTGTTGAGGATTTTGCGGGCACACTGGACAAAAGCCTCTTCAACGTTCTCGCCTGTAAGCGCGCTGGTCTCAAGGAACATCAGTTCTAACACAAACACAAAGTCACATTTCAACTAAACTTCTCTCAGTGGCCAGGACACGTGCCCGCACATTGACATGCTGGCAAACACAAGGCAAGAGCAGAAAGGTCGGGCAGACTGCCAGGCTACCTGCCAGTCAAACACTGAGCACCAGAATTTTCATTTCTGGTAGGGAAGGTGTGAATGACCTGCCAAATCAAATAATGTTGCACCTACGACAATAATGAGTGACTAATTAAGGACCAGAGCTCAGTTTGAATGTGAGAGCAACACCTCTCCTTCAAAAGAGGTCACATGAAGTGCTATGAGAGTAGGAAAAGTCACATTCCCTTCACGTTTGTCACGAATCCCACATGATGGTGACGCATGTGTCTCACCGTTCTCCTGAGCAAAGCGTGAGGCCTCCAGGAATGTGACCTCCCTGTCTGCATCCAGGTCCTTCTTATTCCCACACAGGATGATGACGATGTTCTGACTGGCAAGCATCCGGGCGTCACTCAGCCACGTGGTCAGAGCGTTGTACGTCTCACGGCTGGCGAGGGAGGGCGGGAGTGAGGAGCGATGCACAAGAGAGAGGGAGATGAGGCGAGGTGACCTTTGAGGAAAGACCCCCCCTCCTCTCCACAAATATGCACAAATGTGCTGATGTGACATCCTCTCTGATTGGCTGGCTTACCTGGTGATGTCATAAACAAGCAGCGCTCCTGCTGCTCCTCTGTAGTAACTTCTTGTCACAGACCTGACACACACAACAATGAACTAAGTCAGTGGGTGATTAAAAACAATACAGCAACAACCACTCCCTAGTATTCAAAACACAGAAATCATTCAACAGCTTGCTGACAAATGGCACTAAGGCATGATATCCGCTGGTTACTACTATCACATACACAGAATCTGAGATGTGAACAACATTCAGCTTCATTGTTATTGAATTGTCATTGGAAAACACATTCATTAATATTTGTTTCATTATTGTGAAATGTGATGATCCAAATGAATACACAAATCCTCTATTGCCATACCTGAACCTTTCTTGTCCTGCAGTGTCCCAAATCTGAAGTTTGACCATTTTGTTGACCACACTGATGATCTTGGATCCAAACTCCACACCGATAGTATGGTTGGACTCATCCTTGACTGAAGACAATGACAACAAGCAATTGTTCCCAAACACTCAAAAAGGTCATGATTTAAGTTGCACAATGTGCTGTATCACTTTCCCTTCACTGAAACAACGGGCTACTGACAGTGTTTACACACCACACACCAGATAGCTGAAACAACCTCATGCTGCAAAATGAATCCATCAAACTCTGGGACATTTCTGAAGTCAAGTATTGCAACAGTGTGGTTGTGTTACAGTTACTACTTGTGTGTCAAAACTATTTCAGTGTATATTCTTTATTTTGTCTTACATCTCTTCTCGATGAACTGGTGCAGTAGACAGGATTTGCCTGTTCCTGCATTCCCAATCACCAGGAACTTGAACAGGAAATCTACGGAGAAAAGGCATGAGTCCAGACACCAACACGTACAACAGTAACACACATGTTGTTAATTCCGCGTCATTTCTGGCCTTTCATCTTATTTTTCAAGTTCAAATAAAAAAAAAAAGTGCAGTTCGAAGTTGTCACCTATATGAAGACAGTCCAGATTACCACTTGTCCCCATGTTTAGAGACATGAGACACCTAACAATTAAGTGAAGACAATGCTAAGGAATTCACTGGTGCAAGTAACCGGATGTGGGGAGTTTGTGAATTTCAAAACAATCGATGTTGGGTAGATCGCGTCATCCATCAACACATCCCTCCCCTTCTAAACGGAGGCGCTACAACGCCTAGTGTCAAAAACAAAACATGGAAAAGAAAAAGAGGAAAACATTACACCTGCAAATACGTAATCAGAACTTCACCACCTTCCCTGACTGGCTTACAGCCACACCTTTATCTTAGCTTCACCACCCTCCACATCCTCATCACGGTGCCGAGAGTAAGAATGGTCGATGTTCCCTAGAGATTTGTTTCCATTGCTACAAACCAGGCACATTCATTACGCTCAGGCGCGACAAATTAAACGTTATTTATTCCCCGTGATGTTTGTACCGCTGTCATCGCACGGTGAGGAACTTGCGGCGGGCCGGCAGCCTTTCACTGGCGGCTAGCTTAGCTCCGACTGCCGTTTATTTACGCCGAGGTCCGCTCACCTTCCTCATCCTCATCACCCAGGCACTGATGAAGTTACAAGCAACCGGAAACGCCGTCCAAACGCGCTTCTTACCGTAAGACTCCGACATCTCCGCTGCGGCGTTTGGATGACAAAATGGTACTAAGTATGCCAAGAGAGGGGCTGACAGATGGATGGAGAGAGGGAAAACAGTCCCGTTAACGATTTCCGTAGAGCACAGCTGATTTGACCCTCCGACTTCCCGTACGACAAGTTCCTTCCATAATAAAAGCCGCGAATGACTATTAAACGTCTTCCTTTTACGGTTTATAAAAGAAATGATTATGTGACTCACAGATTTCACGTGCGTGATTTAAAAAAATGCTAGTTTTGAAAGACTTATTTTGTGAATGTGATTTTATGATTTAAATTGACATGATGGTCTATAATGAAATGTCAACCAACCATCCTGTTGTTGGTATGTAATGCAGCTTATTGAGAATATTTCTACTCATCCAGAATGTAACCGTATTTTTGTTGGTTTGTGCAGTTACCATAGTATCCACAATAACATGGCATTAAACTGCACTGACAATACACAGAAAAGTGAAATACGCATCTCTGCTGCGATAGATATTGGCACAAAAGAAGTGGGTCTAGAATATGAATATCTATGGACAACTTCAAAATAACACCAAAAACATTGTCTTGATAACATCTCCAGATTGTTAAATTACCTTTCACAATTGTAACTTTGTGCTGTAATGGGGAGGACCCACCCCCCGATCCTTTAGATGGCGTGTGCACAACGTACTGTCTTTGAAACAGCGACCTTTCGCACACCGAAGAAGAACAGGTTCGCAGCTAGCTGCCAGCGACGAGCAGCTAATTGGTGAGCTAGTAAACATGGCAACTGTATTACCCATCAGAGCTCCGTGCGACAGTAACCCCGCCACCCCGGGAGCGCAGTCTTTTAAGGTGACCATTTAACCAGATAGAATAAAACATCACACCTCATGCACCATATTTTTTCCTAGCTCACTGATAGATATTCCGTTATCTGCCGCCACACCATAATGAATTGAATGTGTAAACGACGTTAGCATCGCGCCTTTGTCTTGACTCTTGGCTGCAGCACTGAAGTTTGATCACCCCTTTGAATGTTTAAGATCGATTCAGTCTAACCGATGGAGGTCAGATTCTGCAAGTTTCGTTTGTAAACAGACGATACCGGATTCCAGGCTTATTATGCTTTGACCGAATTCTCCGTAGATGCTGCAGATATACGCCTCAACTCATTGGGCAAGGGCATTGAGATGAATTGTTTACAAATGTCTGCATGTTGCATGCATTTTAATACGAATGCAGAATAGAAATCTTCATTCTACAATAATACACATTACGTGAAGGATTTACGTATGTTTTGTATTTTTATCTTCATTATCATAGGCTAATGTGTCAGGGGTTGCACAAATGTTGTTGAGAAGTGCCATAACACTAAAGCAATTTCCCTTCGCCAGGGAAGTGTTGGATGAGTCTTCATGTTTTTTTTAACAATTTGTGACCAGTCAATGAGATTTGCAAAAGGCATGAGAATTAATGGAGATTTAAATTTTCTGTGGTAAATTCTGTTCATATATTCCATTGCTGTATTTTCATTTGGCCTTACAGGAGGATATAACAGAAGAGGAGTCCAATGATGGGAGTCAGCCCCCTAAAAGGCGGAGGATGGGCTCTGGCGACAGCTCCCGGAGCTGTGATACATCTAGCCAGGAGCTGGGGTAGGTCGGCACCACGCAATGAACACAACTTTAGAACATGCTGCTGTACAGACGAAGGACAAACATGTCAAACATTTTGATTTCTGTTTTTAAGTGTCTCCACTTCTCCTAATCCCTACTCCTCCTACTTTGCTACCAGTCCCACATATTTCCCGGCAGAGAACCTGACGGAGTACAAATGGCCTCCAGATGATACTGGCGAGTATTACATGCTGCAGGAGCAGGTCAGCGAGTACCTTGGAGTCACCTCATTCAAAAGAAAGTATCCCGGTATGTCAAGACACAACAGATGCAATATTTCATAAATAGGATGCAATAGTTGCACCTCCTGTTATGTTATATGTCTGTCCTGTTATGTACTGTAGGCTTTGTTTTTCGAAATGTATCTTTCTTTAGTGCAATAAGCAGTTAACACATTATGCCAATGCGTTGTGTATAAACCAAAAGTACTCTATTTTATTTGCTTCTGAAGACATGGAAAGGAGGGACCTATCCCACAAAGAGAAGCTCTACCTGCGTGAGCAGAACGTCATCACTGAGACACAGTGCACTTTGGGTAGGAACAACAAATGCCACAAAAAATGAACTTCACGCATTCACTTCTTTTTATATGCAAAGCAGTTCACAATTCCAAGGATTACAGTATAGTAAACGTGCAGTTATGTACATTGCCTGAAGACAACTTGAAAATAAATTTTATAGAATTTAAGAGATAATCGAAAATTATAATAATCGAAGTGTTTGGTTTACTTTTTGCCCCATACCCAGCCAACAGCATTGGTGAATACTGCATAGCACAACTTGATAAATATCTGTATATGTGCAGTGTGTGACCTATTGTAAACGTGTTTGTCTGCAGGACTAACAGCTCTGCGAAGCGACGAGGTCATAGATCTGATGATAAAGGAGTATCCCTCTAAACACGCCGAGTACTCAGTCATACTGCAGGAGAGGGAGCGACAAAGAATAGCAAAAGAATACTCTGTAAGTATGCACATGGGTCACTTCAAGTGCTTTAGTATCTCCTGTTAAAGGTTTTTCGGGCCTTTCTTATCTTCTAATGGGATCAGTTCTCCGACGAGCAGAAGGCGACCATAAAAAGATTGAAGATTGAGTTCCCCAGCCACATGTAAATAAAATGGAAAGATATAGCAAAGATACAAAGTAGACAAGACACGGAAAGATCAATGCCTTGCACAATGATTCTCAGATGTAGTACTTAAGGGAGTGTGGAATGGAATCGGTAACCCTGGTTTTTCCAAAGGACCTCTCTGCCTCTTGAGCCATGACACACAAACTGTCTTTTGGGTATCGGCATTGGCGATTAATGCAGCATCACAATGGACAGAGATGTCGTCTGCGTGACCCCTCCATGTTTTGTGTTTGTTTGTTTTTTTCCTCTGCAGCAAATGCAGCAGCAGAACCATCAGAAGGTGGAGGCCAGCAAGGTCCCAGAGTACATAAAGAAAGCAGCCAAGAAGGCTGCAGAGTTCAACAGCAATTTCAACCGGGAGCGAATGGAAGAGAGGAGAGCTTATTTTGACCTCCAAACACACGTAGGTTTTATGTCGACTCCTGCTGTACAATCTTGAGTAGATTATACTTCATGTCCCGCTTTTGTCACTGTAGATTATCCAGGTTCCTCAGGGGCGCTTTAAGGTGCTGGCCCCAGAGCTGACGAGGACAGGCCCCTATCCCGTGGCCCTGATCCCAGGACAGTTTCAGGAGTACTACAAAAGGTACCCCACACACCAAGGCGGCACACATTCTCTCACTCCTTTGTGGAGCCTGTCATGCTTCTTTTTACCTAGTTCTGATCAATTTATCTGCTGGGCAGGTACTCCCCCAACGAACTACGGTACCTCCCTCTTAACACGGCTCTGTTTGAGCCCCCGCTGGATCCAGAGCTCCCAGCACTTGACTCGGACCCCGACTCGGACGATGCTGAAGAGGGCAAGGACGAGAAAAAGACCAAGAACTCATCGGTGAGATACGAATCAAGCCGAGCACATTTTTCTTGCGCTTTCCCTTTGAAAATCACCATCAGAAACCTACATTTGTTCCCCAATTGGCAGCTCAACTTGAGACACAGTGTGAGAGCAGTAAGAACCCAGTCTGCTTTTTCCGTCTCAGTGTTTTGTTTGGGCGGCCCCTCCTCCCAGGTTCACCCGTGTCATCGCCCCCACCAAGGTCGTGAGGTTATTTTCATAGATAGTGTAACGGGATTAAATGGGCTCTTTGAAATATCTCGCACCGGCTGAGAAAGCCACGCAGCCGTTGTGATATCGAGCAGCAAGCCAGATTTCCCTCCCCTCCCCTAGTGTATCAGAAGCCCCAGGTTAAATCGGCAGCTTTATTTGGGTACTACAGTGTCCCCTGCCACCCTGTCCATTCATGTATCCTTAATCAGGGGTGTAATGATACGGACGACAGGTGAGGATGACTCCATGGTTACAGGACATTACCGGCTGCTGTAGTAGCTGAAGCTGTCACGTAGCAACTGTAAATCACAGAAACACAGATGTCTTTGTGAAGCACCTCTGTGCTGATATATTGGGTAAAGGTATCAACTGTCGCATCAAATTTGGACTGTGGCGGACGAGGTGGCCGAGTGGTTAAGGCGATGGACTGCTAATCCATTGTGCTCTGCACGCGTGGGTTCGAATCCCATCCTCGTCGACGAGTTTTCTTCATTTGCTTTAGCTGCAGTCATGCTTATTAAATTGAATTTTTCGCTGTAATGACCCGCACACAGCATGACATGGACATTTAAATCAGTCAGTGATTAGATCAAATTTTTATGGTGACAGGCTGAAGGAGTTGAAAGCCGGTGGTCCAAGGCCTCACCCTAGCAGAGCACAAACCGCTGTTCCCTCGCGAGGGTTGTTGGATAGGAGGGGATTGAATTTCTATTAGACTGTGTTGGGAGACGACATTCAAAACTATGGATATGTCGCCCTCTAGTGGCGTCAAATGATAGAGTTCATATGAACCAAGGGATCAGTGTCAGTAAACTGAGTTGATTTGATTTGATAAACTGAATAATTCACCCCCATGCCTGGCCCTTTGTGTTCCCCTGCAGGACAGTTCTTCAGGAAACACGTCAGACGTTGAGAGCCAGGAAGGACAAGGGGGCCAAGGCACCAAGTCCAAGGCCAAGGCGTCTGCCACCGGCAAGGACGGCACGCCACGTCAGCCCGCCTCCCACAAAGCAGCATCTGCCAGCACGGGGTACAAGGTAGAGGACAAAAGCACCTGAACTTCCCTCAACAGCAGCAGCAGCAGCACTTTTCTAGCCCCTCACCCTCTCCCTCCTCTTCCTCCTCTTCCTCCTTCCTCCTCACCTCCTCCTCCTCTTTCTACTCCCCCACTCCATCCCTCCCTCCACGTCCTCCCTAACTTTTTTTTTTTTTCACTTGGTCCTCGGGCTTCTACAATTTGACAGCACTTTTCAACTGGGACAACCTGCCCTCACCCACACACACACACGCACGCACACACACGCACACACACACACAGGGAATCCTGTCTTCAGTTTTGTGGCTTTCACGATTCCCCCCCCAGACTGTGAGCAATAAGAACAATTTAAAGGAACAGTCCACGTGTTTCGTTGCCGTGGCACTTTCACTTTTCCTATTTTTTTTCTCTCCATGAAGACAAATTGAAACGTTGACGTTTTTAAACTTCCTTTGTATTGTCCTCAGTGTACCTCTTGTCTGTCCTCACTTGCCAGAAAAAGTGGCAATATATTTATAAGACAAGTACACGGATGTTTCTGGCTGCTAGATTGCCTTTTACGTAAAACTGAAAAAAAGTTAAGTTTTTGTTACTATGGTATAGAATATATGCTACATATATTTTGTGGTAGCTTTGAAACAGTGATTGCTGTTGACACTACAGAAACCTTTATACTTCACGTGTAGAATGCATTTAACCTTTGTGTTGAGTGTGTGTTGGTATAATAATACAGTATACCGTACTATGACACAACATGATGTACTGTGATAATTACCACACGGCCAGTTGTCACAGGCCTTAATTGTGTCAGATATTCTGGAGCACTGAAGACGTGCTGGCCTTGTTCACACTGTTACAGTCCTGATCTACAAATTTTCTGAATGGTATCAGTGAGATGTTTGACTCCAGCATGCCAGCCCAATTTATCGCATCATTTATCTCACAAATGCTGTGAAAAGTATCTATTTAATGAAGCAGAGATTTTATTTGTGCAACATTTTCCACTCGGCTGATAGTCTTTTTTTTTTTTTTTTTTGTTCCGTAGACCTACTAATCATAGTCTTTTTTTTATTCTGTAGATCTACTATTTGTTGAAGACAGTTTGCAATGTGAAAAGGAGGTTTACATGTGTTCTTGCAATAATGGAAAAAATTATATTACAGAGTAGGTGGGGGTGTGGGGATAGTTACCAGTATTTTGTGTGTGTGTGTGCGTGTGCGCGCGTGTGAGTGTGTGTGTATTTTTAAGGTCAAACCCTCTCACATGCACACACTTTTGGCTTCGTTGACGCTGGAAGGTTTTCAAATATTCCAAGGAATGTTTGTTTGTCTGTGCTTTTGTTTTTCCAACACGTGGAAATGGTCGCGCTGACTTTCCCCATCGCTGCCACGAACTGGTTAAACTTACTAAAAAAATCCCACATCTGACTAACAAATATCAACTACAGAAGCATTAGTAGTATATTTCTCTTTATTTATACATTATGTTTAATGTACTTTACAGTGCCAAAAGGTCCAGGGCTGCTGCAGCATTTTCAATTTCTGATTCCAAAACTGAAAGTGAACACGACAAACACGAACATGAGGTTGTGTCGCTGAGTACACAAATTGCATGAGAGTATAAATATTGTAGTGACAGTGTGGTAGGTAGTGTTGTTGCCTTTGTGATGGTTGCTCGTGAAGTGCGGAAGCAGAGGCGCTAGTGTCAGGATTAGTTTTGTTAATGTCGTCTTGACTCGCAGGCTCAGAGTACTTTTGTCTGTTTTGTGTATTTAAGTGTTTTAAGTGTGTGTAGCTACCTACATACACTGATTTTCATCAAAGCCTCCCTGTGCCAAAGTCTCAGACTGGCAGTAGCTGGTGATGAAATAGGATTTTTTTTGGCCAGACCTTGACTCACTATTCCACTCTGCACAGATCAAGCTGCCCCCAACGGGGCAGAGCTGGTCCCTACAGCTCTGTCTGCCTTTGCCTCTTCCTCCGCTGCTACTCCTCCTCATGCTCCTCCTCCTCCACCCTCTGCTCCTCCTCCTGTCTTTTTAGCTCCACTTTTCTGCCTCAGATTTTGGGCGACCCTCTCTCCCGTTGACCTTCCAGCCCTGTCTAATCTGCTCTTCTCCTGTCTGCAAATCTAAATGTCTGATTCCACAGTCTGATGTTGTGTGTTTCTCAACTCTGTTCTCCTCCTCACTGCAAGTTAAAGCTCACTCTCCATACGTCTCATTTTCTTTCTTCTTGATAACTGAATCGATTTATTGTGTGTGTAACTGCAATTGATTTATATGCTTGTGTTGCTCTAAGCAAAGCTTTTATTGATCAGTAAACTGTGTGACACAGCCTGATTTCTCTGCTCTGGTCTTATCCTTTTTGGCCCTGCAATACTATGCCGTCGACATAAAAACTATGAACTGAAATAAAGGTTCCGGATACACAGAACAGACACAGAGGTGCTGATTGTTTCCAATCCAAAGCCTGATGCATCACCACCAGCGCAGCAACTTACTCTCACTGATCACTTTTAGCTGCACAAATGTGGAAATAGAGTTGAATGTTGACACTCCCAATGGTACTGTGATGATGATGATGATGATGATAAGGAAGACGCTCATGCGAGATTTGTGGGGAATGGCGATAGTTACGGATGGGCAACACCCACAGTGCCTTACTCAGTCTGTTCAGTTCGGATGTGATTGAATATCTTGATGTAGTGTGTTGGCACTCGAATAGCTTTCAAACATGCCACCGGCCGAGACTGGGAATAATTATGGTTCAGTCCAACTCGGCCCTAGCTCCGTCATGAGAGCGTGGGCTTTCATTCATTCAGTAATTTAATGCATTTATCTGCTGTGTCAGCCATGACTGCAGGAATCCCATGTTGTGATTGTGGTTTTATAGCGTTATTCTGCCCTTGCAGCCTAAGGTCATTCCCAATGCTATATGTGGCATTTGCCAGAAGGGTAAAGAGGCCAACAAGAAAGGCAAACCAGAGGCTCTCATTCACTGCTCCCAATGCGATAACAGTGGTAAGTTCAGTCTTCTCAACTTTATGGATAATTTCCTCTTCTGATGATATTTTGATGGGTCAGTGTCAGAAATGGTTGTTTTTTTTTGTATGCAACAGCAACATCTGCTTTAATTCTTCTGATGCTGTGTCAAGGTTCAGTTGTGTCATCTGGTGTGTGTGTGTCAGTGTGTTAGTGGGTGACCCCATGTCATGGATTCCTATGATATCATTCAGCATCAGTGTGTCTGCATGTTTGTTGTTTTGCCTGTGTCTTCGTGATCCCTAGGCCACCCATCCTGCCTGGACATGACTGCCCAGCTGGTGTGTGTGATCCAGACGTACCGCTGGCAGTGTATGGAGTGTAAGACCTGCACCGTGTGCCAGCAGCCGCACCACGAGGAGGAGATGATGTTCTGCGACAAATGTGACCGAGGATATCACACTTTCTGCGTGGGCCTGGACTCTATACCCACCGGTGAGTCAGCGGTGCGACACGCAGAGATTGTTCCGGACTCTGCATCCCTCCGTGTGTGAGCGTGTCTGTTTATGTGTCCCCCTTTTTGCTAACACTGTGCATCTGTGTGTTTACAGGTCTGTGGGTATGTGAAGTTTGCGATAAAGATTTTAACACACCGAAGAAGAGAGGGGGAGGCAAAACACCCAGGAAATCAAAGTCAGCTCAGAAATGACCTTCGTCATCGCCATCACTGACCCCATCTTCCTCAACTGAGTTCAGCCGATGGCTTGCCAAACACTGTAGATGCTGGACCAGGTCATCTACAGTCGCACATAGACTCAGTCACTCAAATGTTTGGGTTAATATGAGGGTTGAAATGTTTTCTGCAGCCAATCAGCAATGTCCCCAAAGCCCGCAGTCTGTGTTTCCACTTGTAGACGAGAGCATTACGCCTGAAAACATAAATAATATTAGTGCAAACTTAAACAATATTATTTAAGAACATTATTCTTAGCAACTTTCCGCCTTTCATCAGGATGTGTGGTGAGAGGTCAGCTTTGACCTTTGTGCCATCAGGGGTTAGCAGAGGCTGATCCTTTGTATTCTGTGATGTTGTGAATCTATTTGTAATGTCTAACATTCCATCCAACGCCATCACGACTCCCCAACACCCCCTAGTCCTCCTGACTCCCCATCCTTTGTTTATGAAGAATTTCACCATTTGTCAAGCAAATTCCTGCAGTCTGCCGCACAAGGGCCTGCAGCTGCAAACCACTGTCACTATCTGTGTATCTCTAAGGTACTGAAATAACAAAAAATACATCAACGGTGCTTTTACTCCATACTACTGACATAACCGGGTTCAGCCAGAGCTTGTTGGCTTCAGTTTCAGATATTTTGTATGTCTCATATAAACAACTTTTGGTATTTTTTTATTTATCATCTATTTAATTATACAAGTAGATCAATTGTGCGTAAACAAATAATAAAATGGTGCTTGGAATGATCCCTTGTAATGACCCATGGAAAGGATACTGACCGCTGTGAGACGGTGGACACAACATTCTCTTGCATCTTTGACTTTCACCACACATGTTGGTTTCCTCTTGACTCTGGTTCAGTTTTCATTAACCTTACTCAGTATTGATTATTAAAACCACAACCACTCATCACTGTGAGTTGAATGAAATAACTGTACTGCTGAGATAAGTCAGCTGCTGTTGCATTCAGGTCGAACGAGTGATCCATAAATCTGGATTTTTAATCTCTTAGTTGTGTTTTTTCCTGCAACTGATGAGGTGATCTTGTGCTGTGTCAAAGAATTTTTCGATAATGTCATTGTCACTGAATTCTACGTAAGCGTATTGCATTCACTTGAATAAAAAAACAAAACAAAAAACAAACAAACTGTTATTATTTCTGCTTTTTAAGATATTTATCTTTGTTTTTCGAGTTAAGTATTTCTGTATTTCGAGATGATTACTTTTCCGTTTTTTCCGTGCTAGTTATTTCCTCTGAACTATCGAAATACTTCGAAATCCTGTGAGAGCATACAGCAAACAGCAACCTCCATGGTGACCCTTGCTTAGAACATTTAACTTTCAAGCGTACGGGTCAATTAAGATAAGGCAGATGAATTGTCACACCGTTATGTTTCACACTTAATCCTTTTATTATATACTGTAACTATTGCTCAGTGTAGCAGGGAAGGAATGACCATTAGACTGTATTTAAAAGAGGGATAGACAAACATGTCTATGGGCATTATTTCAGTTTAGTTTAGCTAATTAAAGCACAAAGACAACAAGCCCTTGGTCACAATGTTAGGTCATATGCAAACTGTCAAGAGACGTAACATGAAAATACTAATTTAGAAGTTGTTAAACATGGCGGAACATACATGTACAGTATGTGTAAACAAAAAGAACGTTGCCAGTAGACTACTCACTGTATTGACACCTCATTCAGAACTGTGCGTGTTGCCTCCTTAAAATGACCCACCAGTTTTCTATTCTTTGGTTGTGATTGCCCGATCCATACAGGTAACATCTGTGCGAAAAGTTGTCCAGATGATTGTACCTCAAGAACATCTGCATTTGTTAAATGTAACAGTGCTCGGTTCCAAGATCCAAATGAATTTGGGAAGCAGTTCCATTCCTTGATGACACCTCATTGAGGTATTGCACGATTATCCTGGGATCACTGTTTGTTCAGTAGGCATGTAGCCAGATAACCATTCGTGAAAACCCATCTATTGCACCATTGATGCAGATCCTGTGCGGTTTGAGTTCATAAGGGTCTACGAGCTACAGAAAGTTTTGGCCCAGATTCTTGTACATACGCCGCAGTAGGCGATTCAATCGCCTCAGACGCGTAGATCCAATATTGTCAGCAGTCTCCTGATCGTCTCTTGAGTCACCACATAGCCAGCCTGAATGCATTTCAAATGCATCATATTGTATCTGAGGAGCATGCCATAGTATGTCCAGCTGATCCTGGGGAAACATTGCTATGTCCTGGAGACGTGAATGGGCCTCCCTCCTGAACAACTGGTGAGTCTTCAGGTGCCTGCGCAAGGTCAACAAACTAATCATCATACCATTTATATGACTTAAAAACAGGACCATCTTCCAGTGTCCTAAACCCAGATTAAAGTGAAACTTGATTAAAGTAAACAAGCAGGGCATATTTGCTTCCATTACATCAAGCTCTCAATAAATGGTGAATGTGTCCAATGTTTTGAATGACCTCTAACTGAAAAAAAATTTGCCCGTAAAACAGAAAAGAAAATAACTTATCAGAATATCTAAAAAAAACTACACAGAAAAAAAATTACCTCGAAAAACAAAAATAATTACCCAGAGAAACAGGAGAAAAATGAATTACTAAGAGGAACAGAAATAAGAGACACTTTATATTATTTCATCTTGTCTTTTTATTCAAGTGAATGCAATAAGCTTTCGTACATTCACACCCCAAAGCTTACCAAATCCTTTGACTATGTTATCATGTTTGTTATGTTACCTTTTTTCAGCTGGCACATTTATGTGCAAAATAAAAGGCTACACAATACCTTTTCAAAATCACATCTATACGTTCTCTGTAAAATGTGAGAAGTGTCTTAATTAATGAACGGTAATAATGAGAATAATAATAATGAAAGTTAATGGTGTAAATTAATGGTTTTAATTTAAATTGTTATTCACTGTGATGCAAGTGATTTATATGTACTGTAATTTTTTGAAAATGAACCCTGCACAGCTATCCCTAAATTTCACCCACAGAGCAGGAGAAAGTTGCAGCTGGCAGCGTTCTATCACCCAGTGTGCAGTGATCCAAGCAGAGGCAGCCATCTGCGAACGGAACTCTCGACTACTGATGGTGAGGAATTACCTAAAAAGAACACTGAAGGATCGGGTGCCCTCGAATCGTTTTGACTGAGTGGTTGTGAGACCAAACACAGTGACTCACTCTCAGCAATTTTATTTGAAGGTCTGATCAGTTCCTGTTTACTTGACCTCCTCCTATGACAAAGTGTAATTCAAAATATGACTCAACACTGCCCTCTACAGGCTGGTTGTCTATTTTTAAGGTAGACCGGGAAATAGGGGGAAGTCGTTCCCTGAAGTGAAAGCAAGTTGGACCTGACACCTTAAAACGACCGTCTTCCTCTGGTGCCCAGTCCTCGTCTCCGATCTTTCCCACCGTCCCGTCCTGTTTCCCCATACCTCCGCTTTGTTTTCATTGTTGCTCTCCGGATCATGGCTACCCATTCTACTGAGGAACCGTTCCCCTTTCACGGGCTGCTCCCCAAAAAGGAGACAGGCGCCGCGTCTTATCTCTCCCGGTTTCCCGAACACGATGGACGAGGTGTACTCATCGCTATCATGGACACCGGCGTGGATCCCGGGGCCCCCGGTATGCAGGTAAAGCCCGGCTAGTTAGCGACAGAGCTACATAGGCCTGACTCATTCACACGGCTAGCATTATGCTATGCTACCCCATGTCATGCTAGCACAGACAAAATCAAAACAACATGCACACAGCTTTGTGTGAGCATGACAGCACGGCCTGTCGATAGGAACGGTCTGCTAAATAATGAGTCTATTCTGTCATATGTTGTTGAACTTATTTCTTCAGTGTTCGATCAGTGTTGTACTGCACTTAGAGCCTTAGCTTTGTGTTAGCCGTGTAGTGCAGTAGTAATGGCAGTTGGCAGCTCGCTAAAAATAAGTGTTTACCTCTATAGAGTGTTTGCAGTTTTTAAAACTGTATCAACCAAACCCGTGACTTAAATGAAGTCTAGAGGCGGATAAGACTGAACAGCTGTTAAATGTGGAACACTAGACAAAACCCGAGTTGTGTACCTCTCTATAGATGTTCTCTGAACTGAACTAGTGATGTGTCCACATTAGCACCGACTCGTAGTTATTTGAAAATGCAACGAATGAAATGATCGAGAAACCGCCGCTTTTACAGTTCTGTGTGTCTGCTGATACACATGAGATCGAGTGTAAACAGGACAAATTGTGCCATTTTGCTGTAAACTTTTATAAATGATTTTACTTTCAGTTCCCTAACTGGTAAGGCAGGTAGGTAAATTGGTAGGTAGGTACTTTATTGATCCGTTGATCTTGCGATCCAGGAAATTAAAATTCCCAGCCTCTCAGGGTAATGCCACGACTCCTCAATGTGTTGTGCATTTTAGATTAACATCCCCTGCATTCAAGCAAATCAGTCAGACACAGGTATCATATAATTATTATATTCAAAACATTGTCTTTGTGGTGCTGCATTTGTAGTCATCAAAGGTGATGTATGTGCATCATTCCAAACTCAGGTGGCTGAATGATAATGTATTTTTTCCCAATTTTCTCCTCAGATTACAACCGAGGCAAAACCAAAGATTGTTGACATCATTGACACGACAGGCAGCGGTGATGTGAATATGACCACGCAAGTGGAACCTAAAGATGAGGCAATCACAGGCCTCTCCGGCAGAATTCTTAAGGTCTGTAATCCACTTCATCCAGCCACAAATCAAATAAATGTACTTCACACACATGCAGAAAGAATCCACAATTCGCCATCACTACATTTTTTGTCTGTATCTACTTTCTAACTGTCTTCATTTTATCTCCCAGATCCCAGGCACTTGGGTCAATCCATCAGGGAAGTATCGCATTGGAGTTAAAAATGGCTATGAGTTCTTCCCCAAGGCTCTTAAAGAACGAATACAGGTAATTCAAGATGTGTCATTAATAGTCCAGCCGTTGGGTTTTAGATTTTGCTTTACTGCTCTCAAATGCACTCAGATTCCATAGCTGTTGTGATCTGTAGTTGGTACACGCTGATTGATTACCCTTCTAGGCAGGCCGCATTACTACCTACCTTTTAAATTATGGACAATAGGTAAAGGTATCTGTTGTGATCTTTTATTTTGTCCTTTTGTCAACCAGAAAGAACGCAAGGAGAAGACATGGGATCCACCTCACAGAGCAGCACTTGCTGAGGTCTGCCGCAAGATGGAAGAATTTGACCTTTCTCACCCAACACCATCACAGGTCAGTATTACAAGCCTGTATTTTGAGCACCAAAGCGACTCACTGTGTTGTGCTGTGTCCTAATATCATTCCCCAATCTATGACATACTGCATTTTCCCAAGATGGAGAAGCTTCAGAAGGAAGAGCTCCAGACCCAATCAGAACTCCTGGCCTCTCTAGAAAAAAAGTATAGTGATCCGGGCCCTGTGTACGATTGCGTACTTTGGCACGACGGCACTAAATGGAGGTGAGCATCTTGGTATGTCTGTATTCACTTTTGCCGATAATTCACCGCTTCTTCTACCTATCCACCCAACCACCAACCTATTTACCCACCTACCCACCATATTGTTGGAGTTATCCATCAGGTGCTATCACCCTAAATCACGTTCATGTGGACTTCTGACTGATAATTCCTTACAGCTTTTTCAAAAAATCTTTTTAATTGTGTCCATCAGGGCTGTTGTAGACACATCTGAATGTGGAGAGCTGTCACAATGCACCGTTCTGAGCCCCTACAAAGAATCGCACGAGTATGCAACCCTTGGAAATGCTGAGATGCTGAATTACTCAATAAATATCTATGATGAAGGAAATACTCTCTGCATTGTCACGAGTGGAGGTGAAGTATTCTGGACAATTTGATGATTCTGTCTGACTTGTTTTACAGTATATTGTCTGAGTAGACATCTACTCTTTTACCACTCATTGTTGGCAAAGAGCTCGAGCAAGTATGTCACCGTAACCTCCAGTCTTAATAAGTTTCTGTGTGTATTTCCAGGGGCTCACGGGACACATGTGGCAAGCATTGCAGCAGGTTACTTCCCAGAGGAGCCAGAGCGCAACGGAGTTGCCCCCGGTGCCCAAATACTGGCCCTAAAAATCGGAGACACACGACTCAGCACGATGGAAACTGGCACAGGACTTATCCGTGCGGTATGTGCCAAAGCTTTTTTCCCCAAGAACAATTTGATTGCCTTTTGGCGATCACTATCATAAAAGACTGCTTTGTCTGTCATTCAAAGATGATTGAAGTGATCAACTACAAGTGTGACCTGGTAAACTACAGCTACGGCGAGGCCACCCACTGGCCCAACTCAGGGTATGTACTCAGAGGGGAGCTTGTCTTTTTTGCTCATTTTTAGTTTTATGCCTGTACTGATTTTGTCAATTTGCTCACTGTCTGTCAGGAGGATATGCGATGTGATTACAGAGGCGGTGCAGAAGCACAATGTAATATTTGTTTCGAGTGCTGGAAACAATGGGCCATGCCTTTCCACAGTTGGTTGCCCGGGGGGAACCACCAGCAGCGTCATAGGTAAGTCTGAAGAAGGAGATGGTTGGTCTGAAGAAGAAAATCCAAATCTTAATCTCTCTTTGTCATATATCGAATGTACATGCATATAAATAAACATCTGTAATCTCACTTTGTAGCAGATTTGTGTGCTCATGGCAACTCCATAATGTCATGGATTTATATTGTGTCTCTATTTTTTGGTTATGATTTACTTTTTCTCTTTCACGTTCATTCCTAACTACCAAAACCTAATTGATAACTAAAACTTACTTTTTGTTGTTTACCAGATCATGATTTTTTAATTGAATCAGTACCGCCACGGCTAACATTTTTGTTGTTAATATCCCTGTGTGTATTCTGTTCCTCAGGTGTCGGCGCATATGTGACCCCAGACATGATGGTGGCCGAGTACTCTCTGAGAGAGAAACTTCCTCCTAACCAGTACACCTGGTCATCTCGGGGCCCAAGCACGGACGGGGCCCTTGGGGTTAGCATCAGTGCCCCCGGTGGCGCCATCGCATCTGTCCCTAACTGGACCCTTCGCGGAACCCAGCTGATGAATGGCACCTCCATGTCCTCTCCCAATGCATGTGGAGGCATCGCACTAATCCTCTCTGGTCAGTGGTTGTAGGACTTGTTAATCAATGTCAGAATTCGTGGGTGTACCCATGCTTAGTATGAATCTGTGATGGAACCCTCTCTTGTATTAACAAAGGCCTGAAACAGAATGGTACATGTCCCTCTGCGTCTGTGGTGAGGAGAGCTCTGGAAAACACTGCGTTAAAGGTCGAAGACATTGAGGTGTTTGCACAGGGCCATGGAATAATCCAGGTAAGGAGACAATGACCCTCATTGTCATCTCATCTGTGTTCCCTGTGAGCCAGATCTGCTGTATATCTCTGATTGTCGTGTCACTTGTCTTCTCCCTCTCCTCCTCTTAGGTGGACAGGGCACTAGACTACCTCACTCAGCACGCCTCTTTACCCACAAGTCAATTAGGCTTCACGGTGACTGTGGGAACTCAGAGAGGCATTTACCTCAGGGACCCAGCCCAAATTCTCGTGCCCTCAGATCACACCGTTGGGATTGAGCCTGTTTTCCCTGAGAACACAGGTAGGTGCCTTACTCATATTCATGTTCTTTAATTAGTCCCGCTTTTTTTTTTTTTTTCATATAGTCAAAATTCTACTTCACAGGAAACTCTGAGCGAATTTCCCTGCAGCTGCACCTGGCGCTCACATGCAGTGCCACATGGGTACAGTTCCCCTCCCACCTCGAGCTTATGAACCAGTGCCGTCACGTGAATGTCCGCATTGATCCCATGGGACTGAAGGAGGGAGTACACTATACAGAGGTAGAGTTACAAATGAAAGTGAAGTAACAGGGCTCTTCCTTGTGAATAATCTTTTAACCACAACTCTCAAAATATGTGGGTTGTAGGTGTGTGGCTACGATACTGCAACACCAAGCTGCGGCCCCCTATTCAGGGTCCCCATCACCGTTATTATTCCTACCAAGTTAGTAGGCATGCACATCTATTCCGCCAATAACAGATGGCTGTGCTTCTGACAGCCTCTCCACCTCTCCTCTATCTCTGTTTTCAACTCCTGTCTTAATCTCTTCTGTGTCGACAGATTGACAGACAGTCGGAATCAGGAGATTAGTTTTACAGATGTCCACTTCAGACCAGGGCAAATCCGACGTCACTTCATCGCAGTCCCTCATGGTGCAGCTTGGGCAGGTAAGCACAGGAGTGCGTGTGCGCATGTGCACATGTTTTGTTTATGCTTCAAAATAGTCATCTGAACGCCTTCATCGTGTGAAAGAGGTACACGATTAGTTTAGCATTTTCATAAGGCACTCTCTCAGCTCTCACCATTTGCTGCAACAGTTTCTGCGTTGCTGCATGTCTCTGTGATCACGCCTCACTGTGCCACATCTTCTCCTCTGCAGAGATCTCGCTGACGTCTCGTTCCGGCGATGTGTCCTCTAAGTTTGTTCTCCATGCGGTGCATCTGGTCAAACAGAGGGCATACAGGGCTAATGAATTCTACAAGTTCTCTTCACTACTGGAAAGAGGTTCACTGACGGAGGCTTTTCCAGTGCTGGTACACATTTGCTTTTTTTTTTTATCCAGATTAGGAACAAAAGTGCACGAAGCAAATAAGCATAGCTTTCCAGATACATTATAACAAGTATTGGGGTCGATTCCAAATGGTTGACAGGCATTTGTCTCTGTTCTTATTTGCCATAGTCTGGAAAAATTGTAGAGTTCTGCATTGCACGCTGGTGGGCAAGCCTTGGGGATGTAACGGTGGACTACAACATCTCATTCCATGGACTCACTGTGTGTCCTTCCCCGCTGCACATAGTAAGAAGAATGCAGGCACACACAAAGGATGCTAGGATGCATTATCTGCATGTTGTACACAACACAGTCAGGTTGTGTTTCCTGTCGGATTCTTAAGTATCCACCCTCTCTCCCAGCATGCCTCAGAAGGAGTAACCAGTGTTGAAGTGTTGTCATCTCTGAGATATGAGGAGGTCTCTCCCAATGTCACACTGAAGTCTTGGGTCCAGCCTCTCAGGTAACCGAATCTTCAAACCTCGTGCATTTTGTTTCTCTGCAGATGAGTTCAGATGAATGTTTGTTTTTCTTTGTGATATCTTAGGCCTTCAAATTCAAAGATAAAAGCCTTAGGAATGAGGGATGTTTTACCCAACAACAGGCAGCTCTATGAGATTGTACTCACCTACAACTTCCATCAGGTTTTGCGCCGTCAGCATACACATCTGTGGAGAAAATGATTTTTTTGTATGTTTGTCTATACATAACCTTGGTTTTACTGCATTTTTAGCCCAAGAGTGGAGAAGTTACCCCAAGTTGCCCAATGCTGTGTGAGTTGCTGTATGAATCTGAGTTTGATAGTCAGCTGTGGATGCTGTTTGACCAGAACAAGAGACTGCTGGGTTCTGGAGATGCCTACCCTCACCAGGTACACGCACATTCATCCACACACTAGGGGAAAAAAATAAGAAATGGATAGTAACTCAACATCTACTCATATTTGTAGATGTGTCGTATGTTAATGTATATTTGCCTTGTTTTTGAGAAGGTTGATGACGACAAAACTTAACATGTGTCTCTCTTGGATAACTCAACATCCTTGTGTTTTTGTCTCTAGTATTCTCTGAAACTGGAAAAAGGAGACTACACGGTGCGTCTTCAGGTGCGCCATGAACAGTCCAGCGAACTGGAGCGTCTTAAGGACTTGCCATTTGTAGTGTCCCATCGATTGTCCACCACACTCACATTGGACGTCTACGAGACGCACCGTGGAGCACTTATGGCAAAGAAGAAGGCAAACACTGTCACCTTGTGCCCTGGTGCCTCACAGCCTTTTTACATCACAGCCTTGCCAGATGACAAGTGAGTAAAATTCTCAGGATGAACGATCAGAGATTGAGCACTGCTGATCATATTGCAAACAATGGTGTGATCATCACTTGAAATGTTCATATGTGTAGAAATGTCTGTGTGGAATATTTTATTGTACATTAGGTGTTAAGCACACATTAAACACCGTGAGTGAAAATAACACTTGGCAGAGAGTCGAATTGGGCTCACAAATCTTGGCTCGGCCTGTGTTCTACCCCTCCATTTTTTCTACTTTCTCACAGGATTCCAAAAGGAACAAGCCCTGGGTGCTATCTTTCAGGCTCCCTTGTTATACCCAAGAGTGAATATGGCAAAAAAGCAGTGAGTAACACTATTTACCGCCAGTTTTTATCCTCATGTTCAGCAGTCAGTCCTGCTCCTCACAGCACAGAGCCTGCCTGTCAGTCAAATGTTGTATTCTTAAGGGATAGTTATTTCATAATCAATACAAACAAAGCTATTAAGATACTAAAATGCAGTATAACAGATCATCTTCATGGTAATGGAAGTCATTACAGACAGACATTCAGTCTGTTCGCAACAAACATATCAATATTCTGTATGTAGAGATGTTATTTTGTTCCCTCTAGAAATGAACAAAATTACACAAAGCTTACAAATAAATACCAAAACTGCTGAGGACCAAGCATAGGCTCTCGATCTACAGATCAGGAAATTAAAATGTCATGTCATTTCTTTGTGTGTAAGGAACAGATGTCATTTGTTGTTGGTGCGATGTGGGACATTTAAATCACTTTTTATTCAAAAAACAATCAAATGATCTGAAATATTTGACATAAATTTGCATTATCCTTCATATATCTGTTATGTCAAAGGGTCTCAAAGTGGTCTGTGTCTGAGACAGCTGCATGACAACAGCACAACACACGTCCTCTAATGTAACTGTTACTCAACTTTCATCAACAAGAGATAAAACCCACTTTGTTCAGTCAGTATTGACTGCTTAGTTTTTGGGATTAAAATTAGGTCCAAATCAAGGAATGTACAGCAAACATTTTTCCCCAGACTTGAAAGTTAGCCAGGTGCACTGAAGAGAGCCAGTCCTTTGTGGTGTGTTTGTGACTTTCTCCTCCTTACTTTGTGTTATTCTGACCACCAGGGGCAGGCCTCTGCAAAACGACAAGGGAAGTTTAAAAAGGTACTGGATGAGCTAGAAATCACTGTACGACACGGA
>OMPJ01041636.1:0-11666 GCA_900312935.1 Carapus acus
ATGGACCTGCGAACATCTGGGTCCTGCTCCTACTGCTGCTGTGCATCCCTACACCTGTGTCTGTCTCTCTCTGCCTCTCTACCTCTCTCTCCTTCCCTCTCTCTCCCAACCCGAGCAGTCAGGGCAGTTGACCGCCCACCTGTAGCCTGGCCTTCCCGAGGTTTCCACTCTTGAGGGGAGGTTTCTCCTGACCACTGTCGCTAATGGGCGATGTGTTGGGTGTCTGTGTGTCCATCCACACAGCCCCTTACTGTTTACATGCTGAGGAGCACTACCTGCTCCATCCTGTAAAGCGCCTTGAGATAACTCCTGTTATGATTTGGCGCTATACAAATTAAATTGTATTGTATTGTATTGTAATTAACCAACCAACCAATCAATCTTGATGTTTGAGATAAAAGACAAATCACAATGGGCATAAAAAGTTAGATCAGCGTCTCTATCTCGGATAGGGGAGAGGGGGAGTTGTCAGCGATAACAGCTGTAGTAACACGGAGATTGACTTTCAACTTTCATTACAATACAATGAAGCCATTAATGACGGGAGGCTAGGAGTCCCACGTCCTTCTACCTACCAGGCCGGGAATGACGTTTGAATGACGACTTTGTAGTGAAGCTGTAAATCTGTCATTGCAGTACAGTAATTAAGACCGGCGGAACCTCAAGTCGTTAATGGACAAACCCGAACGTCAGCAGGGAACAGACACTTAAAAGACACTGCTCTCAGATGAGGTGAACCACCATCTAACCATTTTGAATTGGTAAAAGACACTTAACATCTCTGTTGATTGCACTCGTGCAACTATTCCCTCCAGTCGCTGATAATTTCCAACAGATTCTCACCTGAGGGGAGGGCCAAGCCGCCCTCCTCTATTCCTGATTGGCTAATACCAAGGTTTTATCTAGTTTGATTGGTTTACATTAGCGTTTAACGACTAACAAGCTTTCATTGGATAGTCAAGACCACAACAAAATCTACATCAACTTTTTTTGGTCACTCTTTTTTCCTCCTCTTTTTCCAAATGATGGAAATCTGTTTACAGACAGACATTCTTCAATACCCATGAACAAGACATGAGCCGTTAAAAATCTATAGACAGATTAAAACAAGTGAGAATATTGTCTGTTGTCTGTCTATGGCTCGTGAGCCATATGTTCCTGACCCCTGACTTAAGAAATGGTCAATTCAAGTCTATACAAGTAAAATTGACTTGAATTGACTCGACAGTAATATGGATCAACCATCAAAGCAATTGATAGTGCATGAGGTGTGGAACAGATTGTAGGCAGAGTGTGGCATAAGTGGTGAGAAGTGTCCGATGTGTTATGTGATAGAGGAATCGAAGCCAGGCTGGACCAGAAGGTTTGGCAAGTCATTCCAAGTCTCTCTACCGTCTTGAGAGCCTTCTTTAAAGTTTTGCCCTACAAAGTGGGCAAACTACGGCCCATGGGCCATATCAGGCCCAATGGTTTTCTTGATTTGGCCCACATGACAGCATTTAAAACAAACAACAAAAATACAACAATAAAACTAACACCAGAGTCTGATACAGTGGCAAAGATGTGTGAACAACAAAACTATTCATATTAAAAAATTAACAATTTAACATTGTAATGCTGTTTTTCTGTTTCTTCTTAATACGTCTGCCCCTTATGCTGATGCGGCCAGTCTGTCAAAATTTAAAAGTCAATGTGACCCTTGAGCCCAGACGTTTGCCCACCCCAGATCCAGCTGCTGTTCACCTATCACTCCTCTGACACTCTCCGCTTCCTTTGCCACCCTGCTTACACTCTATTCTTCACCTTTCTTCCGCACTGTTCATGACTTTCGATGACGCAATGTATTCACAATATTCCCTCCCAATCATCTCAATCTCTTGCAACTTCACCTGTTCATCAGCCTCTCTCTCATTTATACACACATACTCTGTCCTGTTGACCCTCATTCTTCTGCTGTTCAGTGCAAACCTCCTCCTCTCCAGCTTCTCTTCACCCTGTCTCCTACCCTTACCACTGATAATAATATCCTCTGTCCATGGGAAATGCTACCTAGCATCATCCCTCAATCTGTCCATCACCAACTACAAATTCCAGGTCAACTCTTCAGTGGTGGCTTTTATTGTAGGTACCTCAAGAATTTATCTGAATTTTTGAGATTGAGCTTTGTTAACAAGTCTCCAACTGTGGTAGACGGGTTTGGTTTTGTGGTGTTGCTGTTTGCTATAAGACCATAGTGTCGCCCTGTGTTAAACTAAGAAGTGCTGGATCATTGATTAGATTCAGAAAATGTTATCTGTCGCTATCCCATGGAAATCCGTTTACATTAGTGGTATCTAACATTCTTTGGTTTCTCCCATCAAAGACAAACACCCTGCAACATGCTCAAATCAAATTCCAGGCGTCACGAAAATTGCACTAAATACTTCAATGTTTGTTCCTTTCTGTCAGAGTAATACAGTGCTTCATTTGGACATGTCAACTGGAGCTGTTCGGAGGCTCATGCTTTCTCCAGACAATGATCAGCCCCCCACCAGAATTTCTGGATGGTGGAGCAGCAAGGAGCAACAGGTTAGCATTAGTATAACAAGCGTTTATCTTACTTTTCAAACTCTGTAAAGCTGAACTGTTCATTTTTTGAATTACATGTCTTATCCTAATAAGACGGTCCACGTCTGAAATTACATCAACAGTAGACACATTTGTGCTAATAAAAGAGCATAGGTTTGTTATTTATGTTCTATACACCTTTTTTTGCCAAAGACTCAAGGGGTAAATAATAGTTTAAGTAACAGTCTGACATTTTGGCACAAAACCCATCCATCCATCCATCCATCCATTTTCTAATGATTATCCGTGGCCAGATTGCGGGGGCAGCAGTCTCAGAAGGGAAGCCCACTTCCCTCTCCCCAGACACCTCCTCTTGCTCCTCTGGGAGGACCCCGAGGCGTTCACAGGCCAGCTGGGAGACATAGTCCCTCCAGCGCGTCCTGGGTCTTCCTCGCGGCCTCTTCCCAGTCAGACATGCCCGGAATGCCTCCCTAGGAAGGCGTCCGGGAGGCCACCTCAGCTGGCTCCTCTCGATGTGGAGGAGGCGCGGCTCTACTTTGAGCTCCTCCCGGGTGGCAAATCTCCTCATCCTATCTTGTAGAGTGTGTCCTGCCACCCTGCGGAGGAAACTCATTTCGGCCGCCTGTACCCGAGATCTTGTCCTTTCGGTCATTACCCAAAGTTCATGACCATAGGTGAGGGTAGGAACCTAAATCGACCGGTAAATTGAGAGCTTTGCCTTCTGGCTCAGCTCCTTCTTTACCTCGACGGAACGCTATATCGACCGCATAACTGTCGCTGCTGCACCGATCCGTCGGTCGATCTCCCGTTCTGTTCTACCCTCACTCGTGAACAGGACCCCAAGATACTTAAACTCCTCCACTTGAGGCAGGATCTCATCTCAGATCCGGAGGATGCTAACCACCCTTTTACGGTCAAGAACCATGGCCTCAGATGTAGAGGTGCTGATTGTCATCCCCGCCATCTCGCACTCGGCTGCAAACCGCCCCAGTGCACGCTGGAGTTCCTGGTTTTAGGGCGCCAACAGCACAACATCGTCGGCAAAAAGCAGCGATAAGATCCTGTGGTCCCCAAACTGGACCCCCCCATTTCAGTGTGGTTGAGGAGATCCTCAAAGTATTCCTGCCACTGCCCGACCACATCCTCAGTTGAGGTCAGCAGTTGGTCGGGCACTGCTTTCCGTTCCTGGCAATATTTGCCCCAATATTTCAAAATAATGTATTGCAGCTAATCAATAAACTATCACAATCTTCATCGTCAAGGCCATAGTATAAGCATTACTTTGGTGGAAAAGCAAGTTGTTGACTTTGAGTGTTTTACAGTATATTATTGTTCTTTGCTGATTGACTACTTAATCTCCTTTTAAGGAAAGCTATAAAATGTGTATGGATTTTTCCCTTAAAAATTGGCTTCTCTTCTTCAAGATCAATGGGTAAGTTTGTTGATACTCAAACAGTTGCAACCACTAAAAGATTAGTCAAACTCAATCTTAACTGTATCATGTTCTACATCTCAATTTCTGGCCTGCACGTATAACAAAAGCAACCAGCTAGATGTTCTTGATGTGCTGGAAGGTTGCGTTCACTCCATCTCTTTGCCAATCAACCTTAAGTCTGTGTTCTTGGTGGCAGAGGACCGTTGGCTACTGACAGAGAGCAACACTGACAAGTAGGAAGCAATTATTATTGTGGTGTCACTTAACTCACTGCACAGCATTTTCAGATTATACAACATAGTGGAAGATATCCTCATATGCAGCTGTGTTGTTTACCAGAAAGTTCCTGCTGACGAAGCCCATGCATATGACAGCCGACGTGTCTGGTGTTTGTCAGTTACACAGCATTACTGAGGACCCGGTCAGCCCAGATCATGTCGTCTACTCAGGTATGTATAGAATAGTAAAGATGGGTTGCGATTATTTTAAGCAAATACTCTGTCACTTAGGATCAACATAGCGTGTCTTCATTACCCATGCTTCAGTGGGCCCTTCCCATGGCATGGCACATTTGTCTTTGAGAGTGCAGGAGATATTGATTAATCTTTTTTTAATGCAACAAAAGACAATTCTTCATCTTAAAGTAACTTCAACATCACTCCATGGGTTTTTGAAATATGTTTTGGAAAAATGGTTGGTCATGAAAAAACGGCAGAAATACCTTGTATTGCTTGAGTCAACAACAATGTGACTTCCATAGTAGCATAAACCACCGCGTATGAATGTTTGTACATTTTAAAAATAAGCCATAATTGCATTGTGTTGGTTTAGTCGCAGATATTCAGCCCTCCTAGCCATCAATCAGCCTTTCTTTTACATATATCGCGTCAGCTTGCTTTTGGCAGCAGCTGTTGTTCTCTTATCCTTACTTATTCTTATTCTTATTCTTTTCATCAGCCTTCACACTTGCCCATTTATCTCCCTATTTACTTATTATTTCACCTCTATATGCCCATAGGAGAACCATGTGTACCACAGATGGTGTCTTGTGACCAGCTTCCGAATGAGAACTTAAGCGCTGCCCTTAACCAGAAAATTGCCTCACCTAACCGTGTCATTGCTGACCCAGATTCATTCGCACAGATTGTTGTAGGCTTCCCAGACCTAATGGTAAGATTTTGTAAGATAGTGAAGCTTAAGTTTGATTTGAACAAATCACAAAAGCCTACTTTAATATAAATAGAATAACGTTCTCCTGAGTCCTCCAGTTGATGGTGGCATGACTTTTCCATTTGCTGTAGTGCATTTTCATTTATTGGCATCAGATGTCTTTTTTTATCCACCTCCGTTAATTAAAATCTGCAGTTGCCCTACGACATAGCTGAGTCAGATGCCTACCATCATATCAATATTATTTTTAACAATCAAGAATGGAAAATATGTTATGAACTGGCTGAATGTGATGTCTCAGTCTGCACATTCAGTTTTACATTCACAAACATCTGTTTGGTCTGTTCACACATTTCATTTCTTGTACAGTCTACGAATGAGGTGTACACCTTTAAGAGACCCACTGAGCATTCACGGATGAGTGGCGCTGTTAGTGGTGGTCACATGTTCCTTAGAGGTGGAACTCAGTCTTGTCCAGTGAAGCACCATAATTGCATCAGTCTCCTCTCAGCCAATCAGGTGGTAAGAGCCCTCCCACCCAACAAGGTGCCCCTGAAGGAGGTCTACCCCAAAGGTCAGAGTTCTGGTCTCTGCATTGTGGTCTGAATTACAAATATATTTGTGTTGACACTGAAATTACAATTGAAGTTTAAGCTTGAATTGAGTATTCCCTCATAGAGTGGTAGTGTAGTGGTAGTGACCTGTTGTCATCTCTGTCATGCAGATGTCACACTTCCAATGACTGCAGCATACCTGGAAGTGACAGACTTGACTTCTAAAAAACTCAAATACATCCCTATTCCAAGGTAAACTGCTGCCACAGTAATGTACCCGGTCAATATATGCTTCTTACCATAGCACCACCACTGAGGCTGCAATGTCAGATGTCAAATCAAAGTAGCAGCAGGCAATTATTCCAACAATCATGACAGTTATACAAGTGGTAGTTGCTATGAAACTGAATAATGTGGCATGGTTACCCGCCACTTTATAATATGATTTGACTGTACTGTATGTTCTGGATGAGTGATTGTCTGATTGTGTTTGGCAGGTCCATGACTGTGTCCCCCTACACAAACTGGCTGTCCAAGATCTCAGAATCTGATGTTCTGATAGCTGGACTCAGTTCCTCTGGTGTGGTCACAGTTGACATGGGCGGGTGTGTGCGGTTGTGGGAGACTGGACTTGACATCCTGCAGCGTTCACTTATAGAATGGAGGAATATGATCGGCTCAGAGGATGGAAGGCCAATACAGGTAAAGTACTGTGCATAGTATTGTGGTTTTTAGAGAAGGTGATGTTCATGAAACAACACCAATAGAAGCTGGCCAGTTGAATCAGGATCACTTCAAATACTCAGCATTTCAGTCAATTAAGGCTCTCAGATTGTCTTTTCCCTGAATGCCACTTAGTGGCAGTACTACTCAAGGCTGAAGGATTGTACAAGTTTCAGCTGCGTTCAATGCTTCACTTCTGCTGTAATGGAGAGAACTGGTTGCATGGTTCATAACTATTCCAATGAAGTGTCTCTGTCCATTAGATATTTTACTGCGCCCACTGCGGCCACTTCTAAATAGAGGGCTTTGTGATGATGATGTAATAGGTTTGACCCTCACTGTGGGGTGGGAACATTCCGATCATCATACTGTGCACTGCACTCAAAGGAGCAATACAGAAAGCATTGCTAAAATGCCTACATGCACTACAAAGAAGACCTGTGCTAGCTGTGTGTAGAGACGTTTCCGTTGTTGCAGAGGAAAATTTCAGTGAATAGAGTAGCGCAGCTACAACAGCGACAAAATATTGTATTCATTAGATTGACTCCAACATCTGATCATGCTTTAGTTTGGCAATATTTCCACGTGAAATATTTTCAGTGCTGTGTCTTTGCAGTTTCTCCTACAGTCTATGGGGCCATTTACCTCAGCAGAGGCAAATTCACACACTCATGGTCTTTACACAGAGTCTCTCTCAGATCTAGATTCCTCATTGAAAAGTTGACTTTGAAGAGGGCACCAAGGCTCCCCGAAAGGTCAGCCTGGAGACAGACTTGCCCTGTGCTGTGTTGGTGCTCTGTAAACTGCAATACTACCTGTCTAAAAGCCTCACTCTGTATCTGCTCAGGAATACGAGCACTGTTCTATATGAAGCTGTTTGCACGCCTCCCCCCTTTTAGGCCTACATGTTTGCACAAAGCACATATATATTACCTGTTCAAGGCCAGATTTTTTGACATGACTTAGGATTGTAGTATTAGGAGTATGCCACTGGTATGGTTCTTGTCCCAGTGTCCCCAGATTTACCTCTGCTTTGTTTACGTCCCTCATTTTTGAAATATTCAAACTGAGTTAATTGAAAACAATTTTCAAATAAGTGTGTGTGGGCGTGCGTGTGTGTGGGCGTGTGTGGTGTGCGTGTTTGCGTGCGTGTTTGTGTGTGTGTGTGTGTGTGTGTGTGCGCGTGCATGCACAAGTGTGTGAGCGTGCGTGTGTGTGTGTGTGAGTGTGTGCGTGTGTGTACATGTGCACAGAAGCATGTGCAGCTAGTTGGTTTTGAGAAATTTTGTGTCCCTCTGATCTTGTTATGGCTAATAATGCTTTGCAATTACAACTTTATTTACAATATACATTGACACCTACTGTTTGTGAAAGTCAGTGTCCTCTTGGATAAAAGTGTAGGTTCACACACATTTGTGTTCCCATACATCCTTGTGTTTGTTCACTTATGTACATACACTAAAAACGAGATAGATATAAAAATGAGATAGAATGATACAATAAATCATATCATTACGTATGCTACAAAGTAGTGTTGCACCGATACAGATACTAGTATCGGCTCTGATACGGCACTGAAACGCTTGCATTTGTCACGGTGAGTACTAACAAGTAAGGCGCCAATTTACGGCCGGACACTCACTGGTGTAATCACAAATGTTCACTGCATGCCGAGCCATTCTATTCTATTTGCCAGGGGTGCTCAATAGGTCAATAGCGATTCACAAGTTGATTACCAAGGCGATATTGGTAGATCACATTACATGGAAAAGATAGATAGATAGATAGATAGATTAGATAGATAGATAGATAGATAGATAGATAGATAGATAGATAGATAGATAGATAGATAGAAGAATGCTCTTATATTTAGTTTTTTCAAATGGCGTGGTATGGGAATCGGCCATTCCTGCACGGGCGTGTATCGGAATAAATATCGGGGGCCAAAAATGGTATCGGAACAACACTGATACATAGTGTATGTATTATTGTACCTATGTACTGTACCTATACATAAACACACATTTACATGCTCTCGCATACACATTTACAGTAATTTCATTTATTGGAGGGCTAACCCTTCCACAGAAATCTTGGATAGAGAGGTTAAGGTATTTGTGACTCATCGTTACTATCTTAATCATTCATTCATCGAACACTATGCAAGACAATGTCAAAAACAAAAGCAATTCCTAAAATTGGACCACACTCCCCTAACACTGAAAGTGAAATAATTACTCCAGCTCCCAGTTCCAGGCGCAATGATACCTCACCCCTTAAAGCCTTTTTATTCATTGCCGACATATGCCGGGTAACATTTACTGTAGTGTGACACACCACCATTTCTTGGTGCCTGTCTGTGACTGCTGCCTTTTAGCAAGCATCATAGAAATCTGAGCTAAGGATTTCCACTCATAAAGTCCAAAATGAGCACATATTATGAGGTATTGTCAATTTCAATGATGTTATTTCTTGGTCACCAATTTTCAGTTTTGACTGTACCACATATATCCCCTAAGCAGAATGAGGACACATTCTGTGTTCACACTAGCACAACATCTGTTGGCATTACACTCACTAGTCAATTCAGTATCTTATTAAGATTCAGACTCAAATTCAGGCTTAGATTTATCATCTTTTTATCAACTCTCCAGCTGTAGATTTCTGTGCATGCTCACTTACATGAACACTGGCACAGTGCTTTCCTGTATGAGGCATATGTCTGAAGTAGGGATGTCCGATATTGGCTTTTTTGCCAATATCCGATATGCCGATATTGTCCAACTCTCAATTTACCATTACCGATAACAGCCGATACCGATATGTGCGCCGGTAAACGCTTCAGGAGCGCATAGGCACTATTTCGGTGTAAGCATTATTTTATTTTTATCGGTTTTTATTTTATCGGCTTTAAAGCAAAAAAATCTGATACGGATATTAAATTTTTATGCTAATATCGGGCCGATAATATCGGTGGGCCGATATTATCGGACATCTCTAGTCTCAAGCACTTACAAACTCGTGCTATGGTGACACAAGGGGCTCAAATCTCTGACCCCTTACTTCACCACTGAGATATAGCACCTGGCTCTATCTGGTTGCTGACAGAAGGTAGACACACACACTTCCTTTGCATCCCTGTGGAGACACAGGCGTGAGTATGTGTTATATGTGTGGTGTGATTTTTTTTTTGTCTGAGATCAATTAGAATTTTTTCCCCTTACTTAATACAAATTAATGATGCTGCCTCTTGCTGTATACCCCATATTGTTGTTTTGTAAAGAATAAAAACTGACTCATTTGAAGCAATTAATCATCATATTGTTTACTTTATTTGTGCATTGAGGTAACTGCCGTGACTGGTTTGGTTTGTTGTTGAAAGAAATTCCTGAATGTGTGACTACAAAATAGCAAAGCATCAGCAAAGACACTTAGTGGACCACACAAGGATTCATGTAAGAGTGTTGGTTGTGTTTTGTAGACTTTTAGTTCAGAAAGAAATGTGATCTAAAGAGCATTGTTGAGTTAGTCAGTTGGTTAAAGTTTTAATTTTCTTGTTGAAATGGGTTTTAAAGTGATCGCCCCATTTTTTGTTTATGTCACATCCCATGTCATCAACTGGTTCCTTAAGTCAAGGCTTCATCTGCTTTTTGCAGAGATAAGTATCAAATTCAGATAATCATTCATTTGCTCAATATATTTGGCTCAAGCTTCTAAAATTGAACCCGAGCAAACCAAGGAAGTTGGAAGATACTTCAAAATGTAAATTGACAGTTGTACACTACTCAAAAAAATTAAAGGAACACTTTGTAATCAGAGTATAGCATCAAGTCAATTAAACTTCTGGGATATTGATTTGGTCAGGTAAGTAGCAGAGGGGGTTGTTAATCAGTTTTAGCTGCTTTGGTGTTAATGAAATTAACAACAGGTGCTCTAGAGGGGCAACAACGAGACGACCATCAAAACAGGAATGGTTTTACAGGTGAAGGCCACTGACATTTTTTCCCCTCTTCATCTTTTCGACTCTTTTTCACCAGTTTTGCATTTGGCTAGGGTCACTGTCACTACTGATAGAATGAGGCGATACATCGACCCTACAGAGGTTGCACGGGCAGTCCACTCCTCCAGGATGGCACATCAATACGTGCCATTGCCAGAAGGTTTGCTGTGTCTCCCACTCAAGAGCATGGAGAAGATTCCAGGAGACAGGCAGTTACTCCAGGAGAGCTGGACAGGGCCGTAGAGGGTCTACATCCCATCAGCAGGACCGGTATCTGCTCCTTTGTGCAAAGAGGAGCAGGAGGAACACTGCCAGAGCCCTACAAAATGACCTCCAGCAGGCCACTGGTGTGAATGTCTCTGACCAAACAATCAGAAACAGACTTCATGAGGGTGGCCTGAGGGCCCGACGTCCTTTAGTGGGCCCTGTGCTCACTGCCCGGCACCGTGGAGCTCGATTTGCATTTGCCACAGAACATCGGAATTGGCAAGTCTGCCACTGGCGCCCTGTGCTTTTCACAGATGAGAGCAGCTTCACCCTGAGCACGTGACAGACGTGAAAGGGTCTGGAGAAGCCATGGAGAACGTTATGCTGCCTGTAACATCGTTCAGCATGACCGGTTTGGTGGTGGGTCAGTGATGGTCTGGGGAGGCATATCCATGGAGGGACGCGTAGACCTATATACAGGCTAGACAACGGCACTCTGACTGCCAGTAGGTATTGGGATGAAATCCTTGCACCCATTGTCAGACCCTATGCTGGTGCAGTGGGTCCTGGGTTCCTCCTGATGCACGATAATGCCCGGCCTCATGTGGCGAGAGTATGCAGGCAGTTCCTGGAGGATGAAGGAATTGATACCATTGATTGGCCCCCACGCTCGCCTGACCTAAATCCAATAGAGCACCTCTGGGACATTATGTTTCCATCCATCCGACACTGCCAGGTTGCACCTCAGACTGTCCAGGAGCTCAGTGATGCCCTGGTTCAGATCTGGGAGGAGATACCCCAGGACGCCATCCGTCGTCGCATTAGGAGCATGCCCCGACGTTGTCAGGCATGCATACACGCACGTAGGGGCCATACAAATTACTGAATACCATTCTGAGTTGCTGCAATGAAATTTCAGCAAAATGGACTGCCGCATCATTTTTTCACTGTAATTTTTGGGGTGTTTTTGAATTCAGCCCTCTGTAGGTTGATAATTTTCAGTTCCATC
>OMPJ01041638.1:0-10166 GCA_900312935.1 Carapus acus
GTCTCCAAGCATGGTGAAATTTTACACGAAATATCTATCTATCTATCTATCTATCTATCTATCTATCTATCTATCTATCTATCTATCTATCTGTCTGTCTGTCTGTCTGTCTGTCTGTCTGTCTGTCTGTCTGTCTGTCTGTCTGTCTGTCTATCTGTCTGTCTGTCTGTCTGTCTGTCTGTCTGTCTGTCTGTCTGTCTAACTAACTAACTAACTAACTATCTGTCTGTCTGTCCGTCTTGTTGGCTGGCTGGCTGGCTAGCTGGCCTTGACAAGGAAAATATTATTCTCTCCCCAGAATGTGAAACCAATTTGTAGTCTCTCATTCCTGATGGATGTGCAAACAAAGAAAAAGGCTTTTGACATTTACACCAACTTTGTTCGTGTAAGTTCCAGTATAACCCAAATATCCCTATCTCCAAGGACAGCGAAAGACATATTGTTATTTGTGCATGTGTACATTTGCATTCATCTCCCCCATTTGACATTGATAGGTGTTGAGTTAGTGAACTGAAAAAATGAGCACAAAACAGTGCACCGCTATAATACAAGTTTGCAACTTTCTTGCAGGTCACAACAATCCAACAGCAAATACAGGAGGATCCATTTAGTTTATTTTTGCCTCTTAGACTCCTTTCCTTAGCGCCTTCAGATAAATGGTTTGTGCTGAATCTGAGGCGAGCTGCATTGTTGGAGGACACCTTTACAGAGTTAGCCGCTGCCTGTCCAAGCCACTTGACACGGGCATTGGTGGTACGTGGTTATGATAGACCAGAATGTCTCACAATCATCTGTTGTACCAATTAATTGGACTTTTCTTTGTTTTCCTGAGTTGCAGGTCCGCTTTGATGGAAAGGAGGATTACAGTCAGGTCCACACAAAGGACTTTTTTCATCGTGTCTTTTCTGATATCGTAGCATCGAAATCCGAGATGTTTATGTTCAATGACTCAGAAACGCTGGCATGGTTTTCCTCCAAAGTAATACACTTTCTGTTGGTGATTATGAAAAGTCAAAGAGTTTGTGTTTTAAATTGTGTGTTACAGCCATCTTTTTTCCATCTTCTATCCACGCATTCCACTTATAGGCAGAAACAGTCGAGGACTTTTACATATTTGGGGTTTTATGTGGACTGGCACTTTGCAACAATGGAATCATACAGCTACCCTTACCCATGGTCCTGTTCAAACAGCTGGTCAGTATGGAGCCATCACTGGAGGATATGAAGGAGTTTCAACCCCAAGTCGGCAGGTATGACATGTTCAACAAGTGTAGTTCCAAGTTCCAATGAATTAGAGTCTGTGGAAAAGCTAGACAATGACCCCGTAACTGCTCAATCGGCTACTACTATGCATCTACTGTATATATCAGTGTCGTACTGTGCTGACAATGTGTAATGTAGTAGAAGCAACGTAGTAAAGTAGTGACAATTTACCACTGTTTTATTGTTTGAAGGAGTCTACAGTACATTTTGGACCTTTGTGAAGATGAGGAAACATACCTTTATTTCTCAGTAAGTAACTCAGTACCTTTCTTCAGGGGTAGAATATTAATGCTGTAACTTGTTAACATTGGTGTTGTATCAAATGACAAGTATTTCTTTTTCACAGATTTCCTGGGATGGAATGATGGTTGATCTTGACCCTAATTATCCTGGGAAACCTGTGACGATTAAGAACAAGTAAGATTGCAGAGCCAAGTGTCTGTCCAATACTTGCTTGATCATGTTAACATGATGCTGTGATGATGTTGGAAATATTTGTGCTGTAAAATCTCTCCTACTACTACCAGATACTAAATAATCTGAAGTGAATGATTTGACATAGAGCCAAAAGTGAATTGCACAATTTTTTCATTTGTTTTTTTTTTTTAACTACAAACTCAATCATCAACAGAGAGGAGTTTGTGAGAGCCTATGTGAGTCATGCCTTCAGCGTATCAGTGCAAAAACAGCTGGAGGAGTTCCGGCGTGGGTTCTTCAAGGTCTGTAATGAGGATTTGGTCAAGATGTTCAAGCCAGAGGAGCTGAAGGAAATAATGATGGGTAAAGACACCTATGACTGGGAGATATTTAAAAAGGTACAAATCAAACTGTGATCCTTGCTGTTTAAGATACATGTTTCATGTTAAATTCATCCTCATCAATAACTTTTTAGTGTTCATGTGTGATTCCTGTGTGATACAGTGACAGATCAACACTCCTATGCTCTTATTTCCTCATTTTATTTCCATGACCTGATCTTTTTGTGTTCTAGAACACAGTTTATTGTGGAAAGTTTTCTGAGCACCACCGCTCTATTAAGATGTTTTGGAAGGTTTTTAAGGAACTGAGTGAAGACCAGAAGAAAGCTTTTGTCTGTAAGTATGATACATAATGTGAATTTATTTATGTGAAAACCTTAAAGAAGCAGAAAGAGGAGCAGCTGTCCAAATCACTAAGCAGGTACTTGTCATGTCATCGGAGGTTTTTGATTTCACAGTTTTTTTGATTGTGCAATAGGATAAACTGAACTTGAACATGATTTTTTTGCTCTGTTGTAACGTGTTTTGTAGGTTAGGCATGAGAACATTACGGAGAGCAAAACCTGCTGCACTTGTTTGTTTCAGTGAATGTGGAATCGTGTTTGAATTGTAGAATCCGTTATAAAAAGTTATGGTATTGCCAACTTGTAACATATTGTACAATTGTTTTCCAGTGTTTGTAACAGGCTTTGAGAGAGTTCCATCTCTTGGCAGCATCAACATGCAAATTTGGCCCCTGCAAACTGCAGGTGTCTCTTCTGACTATCACCTGCCAGTAGTGCGTACATGTTACTCTGATCTGTGTCTGCCAGTTTACTCGTCCGCAAAAATTATGAAGGAGAAGCTGCTTGAGGCCCTACACACGAAAGGAGTTTGGCTCCTCTGACAAGTTTTTTGTGTAATAGTGTGTGGATAAGTGGTACTCAAATAAGTGTACAGAAAAGATGTTCCATTTTCATTCTTTGAAAAATAAACAAGCTGAAGGTTTGGGGTTTTCTTATATAAGGGAATTGTGTCAAAGCATTATTTCATGAATTTAGAAAAGGACATAGTCGTGATATGATGCCACTGACATTGTTACATAGCATAATGGAGATAAGAGAATAATGTGTCACTGGCATAATGATATTGTATTTTAATTCTACATACTCAGATCTGTATTTGCACAGGCCACAATTAGATACAGACAGTAAATGATACAAACCATGGCATGATATGAAGAGAAAGAAAAACTTCCTAAGGCTTTGAGGTCATGAGATACAGTACTTAAGACAGAGTGCAGTGAGGCCATCAGGACTTCTTAGAAAATTAGCCAAGGCAAAGACAAGACAGTGTAGAAAAGTTTGAATTTTAGTGAGATATCTAGATTTTTGTGAATCAGGCAGGATTCCTCTCCGAACGGCTACAATTTGTTAATACTTAGAATACTTTTGACGTTATCCTCGCGAGATTACAAAGATGAAGGTCTCTCACCTTGTTGTTGTGTTGCTGTTATAATGATCACCTCAACCCAGGCCTCATCAAAAGTGAGGCAGAGGGTGTTGATACTTAGGTCACAGTTACAACAAACAGGGGAGTAGTTAATTGGGGAAAAAAAGAATGTTTTGAGGTGTTCACATCTAGTCCCTGGAGCCGACAATTAGCATTTCAATTTTGATTATATTTTGATACAGGATCTGCTATGTATCTCTATGTTAGTGGAAATACTTGGTTGAGTGTCTTTTGTATTAGAATGGAAGCTTGTGGATAGATAAGCCTACTGTAATTAGAATTGCTATTACGTGACTCACCTGTATCAAAATCAGCACCAAGGACAGTGGCAGCACTATTCAGTGGTCAGTTTCAGGTCATTTGTTACCGTTGTCAGAGCTGTTTCATGCTATGAAATGGCCAAATAGCCAAACTGATATTTATGTAAATAGCTTACGACATTGACTAGGGTACACATTGGCAATATCCAGTTCCAGCTTGAGTACTTGAATAAGCAAATAGATTGTCTTTCACTTGTAAGACTTCACTTATGGGTAGGAACTTTATTTGTCCATTGATCTGGGGATATAATATATTCATTGAAAGCCATTTTAGATACCCATTCTGGATTCACCAGTGAATCCCAGGGGTAAAGTTAAGCGGTTCCCCAAGCAACATTTATATGAGCATAAGAATGAACTCGATTTTTTCAGATAGTCGGGGTAACAAAAGTAGCAAACCACCAGAGGGCCCTGTCACGCTGTGGGGATCTGCAGTCTGAGACAAAGAGGGTCTGGATGAGATCATCTCCTCAATATGTCTGGGTAGGAAATAACATCAACTGATATACAGAATGCATTGAATTTGTGAATATGTGACATTAAAAGAATAAGTGGAATCGGACACAATCAGCTTTGAAAATGATCACTCCCCCAAACTGATATCTGTGAGGGAGGAGAAGAGAGAAAGCAGGAGAAGAGAAGAGAGCAGAAGAGAAGAGAGGAGAAGGGAAGAGAAGAGAAGAGAAGAGAAGAGAAGAGAAGATCGGATCCCCCTTAGGAATATACACTAGCATGAGCTATGTGGCACAGTATGCAAACAAAGACAAGAAACATTGCATAACACAACATGGCAGATGTATGGAATATTTAGTAATATTAGTTGGATGTTATCAAGAAACTAATATATTATCTTGTTAACTTAAAGTAATTAAACCCTATATTTGATTATTTGCCAAGGTGTGACTTGAAGCGCTGTCCATTTACCGACCCAGTGTGTGATCACACAACTCATTGTTCCACACTGGATGTTTCTTTCTTTCTTTTTTTTCAATCAGTTGCGTAACATGTTCTTGGACTTCCAGGCATGTATTCACACATTCCTCTTTATTTTAGTCTTCCTGACCAACTCTCCCCGCTCTCTCTCTCTCTCTCTTTCTCTCTCTCTCTCTCTCCCTCCCTCTCTCTCTCTCTCTCTCTCTCTCTCCCTCTGCGGCGGCTCGGTATGCATTGACGTCACAGCGTAGCAGAGAGAACATCGGCGTGCACACGCGCACGCGCGATTGTTCCCTTCGCGCGCGCTCCCGCGGTCGCAGGCTCCGACGCGCAGTCGCAGCTCAGCCCGGCTCAGATATGACGGAGTCCGGTCGCACGCCGCAGGCTCTCAATGTGGCGACTTTCCAAACAAAACGGCAAACTAACACCGCGATTTCCCACACGTAATCGGCACGACGACGGAGACCGCCGTCCACAGCAGCAACTCATAGCCAAAGAACAAATGCGCCCGACGGTAAGTTAGCACCGAGGATGGTGTATTGTCCTCCACAGCGCTAGCCGGGTAGCTTAATGGCACTGATTTGACGATGTTGTTATTAAGAATAATGCTTATTGTGTACTTGTTAATTATTATTATTCAGGCTGAAACAAAGGATTGTCTTGTATCGCAGCTGAACCTAAGTACAGCATAGAATAGCTGGCCTGTGCATGGTCCAAACGTTAAAACTACGCAGATAACACTGCATACGCAAGTCCATTCAGACACGTTTGAACCGCCTCTTCCTCAGTCAAGTCAGAAGTGTGTCTATGTGCGGAGACTGTAACGCTAACTAGGGAAATATTCATGATAAATGATGGACGCAATGGCGATAAATGATGAAAGTGAGGCAGTGGATATGAGATGGTCGAGGGTTATGGGAAATAGGTGAATAAACTCTCAGTCAAATCGACGTGCTTTCTCGGGCTTCTGTCATGCAGAAGTTCCCTGATAGTGAATCGACTTTGCATCCAAATCAGTTGGGAACTCATTAAAAACCATTAGTTAATCTACAGTAAACACTGAATGTGTTAACACCTGATAGCTGGAGTAAATAGTAAAAGAAACAGTCAAGGATGGCGATGATATTTACCTGCGCAAATGGAAAATCGCTCAACATACTTGTCACATAAAAGTCGCATGCTATTCTGATTACAGTATTTGATGGCAGCACTGCGTAAAATGTGACACGGTATCATCAAATATCCTTAAATGATTTCGGAAAGCACATTTGCTCCTATGGAGCTGCATGGCTGAGGAGACCAGTCAGCAAGAATTGAAAGTTGCTGCTGTGAGTCCTGGCACATTTTGAAGCAAGACTTTCAATCCCCATGTTTGTTTCCCCATAGGCAGTCCACCCCTCACAGTTACTATTGGTTACTGTAATTGTTTTTAATGATTAAACATTATTAACAATTACTGCGCTGTACGTGGTCTGACGCCACTTCTAAATGTGTCACGACTAATCTGTGGCTATATACAGTGGCTTTATAAGGCAGCTATTGGCTTTGGGTTCTACATCTCAGCAGTGCAAACGCATCAGAGCACATATGCCTTGTATTTACTTCATTCTTGCCATGCTGTGCGGCGTCACGGGGTTTGGAGCCCCTAGAAGGCAAATGAAATGAGTTTTGTGAGTCTGTCAGACTGAGAAACAGCCAAGTGTCTTTGAAATGTATCAGCGTCGATGTAGGACGGAACCAATTTTCCAAAAGAGAGCAGTAAACAATGATCAGACATTTAGTTGGCACAGCAGCAGTCCAACATGACAGCTGTTTGACATTGTGAGCGCGACGGAGGTAACCATGATGGAACCACCCCAACCTGCAACCTTGGAGAGAATCTGAAGATGACATCACCCAGGCTAATGCTACCCTCTCACTGTCTTAGCTACACAGACCAAAATGATACCGCACAAACACACACAGACATGTGCACAAACACACAAACATACATTACGGGGTTCGTGTTACAGTATTGATCTTAGATGCCATTTGTGCTGGGTGGTGTTATCTGAGAGAGCCAAACAAAGCCTTTGACATCAGAGGGATTAAGCTTTTATAAAAAGTCAAGTCAGAAATGGTTAATAGTAGAGATGTCCGATAATATCGGCCCACCGATATTATCGCCCGATATTAGCATAAAAATGTAATATCGGTATCGGATTTTTTTGCTTTAAAACCGATAAAATAAAAACCGACAAAAACACAATAATGCTTGCGTTACACTGAAATAGTGCCTATGCGCTCCTGAAGCATTTACTGGCGCATATATCGGTATCGGCTGTTATCGGTATCGGTAAATTGAGAGTTGGACAATATCGGCATATCGGATATCGGCAAAAAAGCCAATATCGGACATCCCTAGTTAATAGCTTTGCTTTATCTAATTTTAGTTATTATTTAGTTATTATTTAGTTCCTAAAGAACTGTAAGAAAAAACAAAAACAGAACTAATGCATTTTGGCAGTACTCCCTCAGAGTTAACACAGCTTTCTTCCTCATTGTTTGAGTTATGAAATGTTCTTTCGTTGGAAGCAAGATAGACAAGCAGCTGACCAACTTAGTTCAAAGCTCCTTTTCTTTTCCCTGCGAAGCTGAAAACTTGTATTAATAACAGTCTCCCTCCATTTCCCCCTAAGTATGACCTGTGCTTGACTTGTGTTTCCTTTTTCCCTCCACTCGACTCCCCTGCAGTGAGGAATTTTGCTTCTCTGGCTCTCCTCCTGTGCCTGTCACATTCTCAGAACCATTCTGCTGCAAGTTTTGCATCCACCCCCCTCGCGTCTTCCGGAGAATTCTTCAGACTACAGCCTCCATTGGAGCCCTCAAACCCGCATCGCTGAGCGCTCCTTAAAGTCTCCAACATGGACTCGCACGGAGACACAAACACCATCCATAATGGATCGGACAGTGTTGACATCAGGGGCGGCTCAGTTCGCTCTGATCTCAGTGGACTGTACCACCTTGGTCGGACTTTGGGGAGGGGCCACTTTGCCGTGGTGAAACTAGCCCGACATGTCAACACCGGGCAACTAGTTGCAGTCAAGATGATTGACAAGACAAAACTTGATGTTATGGCAACAAGCCACCTCTTACAGGAAGTAAGGTAAGTCATTTAAATTATTTAATGGTCCTCACCAGAGATAGTGGCGATAAAGTGAACAGTATGTTAGCTTTCTTGGTCAGAATTAATGGGCTTTAAGAGCAAAGAGCTTGAGAAGTGGATCCTTTTTTATCCTCAGTAAGGACAAGTAGCACTGAAGGTTACACGCTCTTGGGGGAAAATTATATCAACAATTTGTGTCACAAATTTGTGCTCTTTTTCAGGTGCATGAGACGAGTGCAGCACCCAAACGTGGTCCGGCTGTACGAAGTCATCGACACACCCACAACTCTCTACCTTATTATGGAGTTGGCTGAAGGGGGAGACCTCTATGATTACATCTTGCGCCACGAGGGAGGCGTGGCCGAGAGCACCGCCAAGCGCCACTTTGCCCAGATTGTGCGCGCCGTGGCGTACTGCCATCAGCTCCACGTGGTGCATCGGGACCTCAAGCCCGAAAATGTGGTATTCTTTCCTCAGCAGGGGGCGGTGAAACTGACGGACTTTGGTTTTAGCAACTTATTCAAGCCCGGGATGATGCTGGCAACTAGCTGTGGTTCACTGGCATATTCTGCACCGGAGATCCTCCTCGGAGAAGAGTACGACGCACCTGCCGTGGGTGAGTGAGAGGGAGATGTTTAGTGCGGTTTAATTCCTGCCTATCATTTTCGCCCGTGTCGATTTGGATCTGCAGTGTGTGCGCGCTTGTGTGTGTGTTTGCATGTGTGTGTTTCTATGCGGATTACAGCGAATATCTGGGTCAGTCTCAGCATGCCAGTAGTCCTGAGCCAAATACGAGCCATACAGTGGACACACATTGGATTTCACATCACACCATCAGCATCCATTTGTCCGTCTGTGCGTTCATCTGCCTGAACAAGAGAAAGGTTTTAGATTTTCCAAAAGAAGACAACAGGGGAAGGCCACAGATGGTCCTGTGTATTGAATGCAGATGAGCCAAGTGTTTTACGACATGAACTAGACAAGAGTATCCGCATTGGAGAACTCGTGCCAATGTCATTGTATATATTTCCTCTCAAGGGAGGGTTGTTTGTCATTTTTGTGGCTCTGTACATCATACACTCCTATGAATACTGGGGGATGAAGGATTTCCTACAGAGTCACATCACAACATCCGAAAAGAGGATCTCACATTAAGTTGTGGTCGGACAGTGTCATTCTCGTGTTTATTTCTAGGCGTCAATTACTTACCTCTCCAGTCTTATCCCAACTTGTGTCCACGAATGTAAGCCAAAGGTCAGAGTTAGGGATAGGGCTGGGCATGGTTAAGAACCTCCCGATTCGATTCGATTTCGATTCTTTGGGTAACAATTCGATTCGATTTCGATTCGATATTGTTTTAAACACTTCCATATCGATTCAGTAATAAGTCAAAATGCACAAATAATTGATAATGTTGATAAATTAATTTCAAAATATTTTTTTTTCATGCCCATATGAACAGCCAAGGTATATCATAGCATTTTTTAGCACTAAAACATATGTCAATAGCATGAATTAGCACAATAATGTGTGCTAAATATGGAATACAAAAGTAAAAAATGACAGTACTGTATTAAAACTGAAGTGCATGTAATCTTTAATTATATTTCTTTTCTCTTGGCAATTGTGTAACATTTGAATATAAAGCATTAACACAATAGTGCTACCTATGGGTATTGGGTATTGAGAGGAACCTCTCGATTCGATTTCGATTCTTAGGGTTAAGTTTCGTGTTACTTTTGTCGCTTTATTCCCTGTTTAAGTGGGAACTGGAAGTACAGTCGACCCTCGTTTCTCTGGACAAATACAGACTGGACCTAGTCCGGACAATGAAAAAGTCCGGACATTGAAAATTGACTACCGGACATTGAAAATTGAGTACTGTACAGTAAACAGCCTATATTGTCTCGCACACATACTCCTAGGCTAGAATATGGTACAATACGCATATACAGTATACATGAGAGTAAAATTTGGTTAAACCTGCAATAGGGGAGAACATAACATTAATAGCAGTAATAATAAAAAACGAAAAGTTGGTATTATTTCACCCTTTCACCGGGTTGGAAGTTAAATGTGCATGCGTGGCTGCCTCGCTGGTGGCGTCGTCTGCCGCGAGAGCCACCTATCGGTCAAAGTTGTCATTCTTCGGACTGGAGCGGCTGGAGCGGACATTTAGTCCAGAAGGCGGACGTTGTCCGGACAATTGAAAGTCCGGACATGTGAAGTCCGCACAATCGAGGGTCGACTGTACAA